>JAQGCC010005607.1:0-11272 GCA_034698905.1 Xestoiulus laeticollis
TCACGTACTAACCATAACCAATCATAGACATCTAAACCAAAATTCAACGTTTATTCAACGGAAGTGTGCTACTTGGGCTGTTCTAGATTTCCTTTGCAAAAAAACTGTTAAAGCATTAATTATATTGCAGAAATCTATAATATAAATTGCTTTTTTTTAACTACCACAACAATCCAGGGGCAACTGTTGCTGAACTTATTTCTGGACTGATGCTTATTTTGTTCATGGTGATAGTTGGTCAATCGATCATAGCCCTAGTCTCACTTTTAAGATTTTTCTTGGGAGTATCTGTGGTAAGTTGGATCCTCATGTTTTTGATGATGATCAGTGCGGGAATGAGCGGAACTAGCTTTGGTGAGTATAATTTCTACATTGATGATATCGCCGAAGTTTTTGAGAATTTGATACATGTCTGTTTGTTGCGCAGGGATTTTTATTTCATTGGCTTTCCCCAACACTAACCAAATCGCAATAGTTATTTCAACTATTTCAATCCTCGGTGGAGCCATTACCGGTTGGTACCATTTTTTTATATTACACTTTGGTGATGCAAATGATTCTTCAAGAGAGAGCTGGGGCTACATTTTCATCTTCAGTTGCATTCTGCAACTGATGATGACTAGTTAGGCATGTTCAGCCAATCAGAGGTGACTGTTCAATTCACCAATTTCACCCCTTTCATAATTTCTTTGTTAAAAAAAATTATTTGTTTGAATTGTTATTATTAGTGATAATAACAATAATTAATAAAAATAAACACATGAATCATGCATACAATTGATAAAGTTTCCCGCCATCAATCTAAATTGCTGTTTTTCACAGAATATTTGTGTAGAATATAATTTTTTTACACGTTATACTATATAAAATCACAACAAGTTTTGTGTAAAAAATCTCTTCATTTATCTTATATCTCACAGAAATAGAGGAAACTGTATAAATCTCAAGAAATTTGTACATGCATGCATATGAATAAATGTGCAATATCAATCTGTACTCAAATTAGAAATGGGTAATTAATTATTTAAGGGGCAGAGGTAAGTTTAGCACGTTCAAAAGGACATTTACATGTACATGTATGATGCAAATTCCTCGAGATTTATTATGTTTTTAGCCCAGATTCATAATCTGGAAAATGAATCATCCAAAAAATGGTGGTTTCCATTTAAAAGTTTGAATGGACTCACAGACCCCCTCAATTCTAAATTAATTTGAAAGGCAAATAACCTGGACATCATGATGATATTTACTTTCTTATTCTAAAACTTTTATGATTTTCTGTTTTGTTATTGTGATTGTGTTTAATGCATACCCAGTATATTACCTTGAAATTAGCAGTAGTGTACACCACATGCTTTAAATGGTTTGCATAAAATGTGACCATTCATAGCAATGTGTTGAGGTCATGATGCCGATTTTTGCAATTGCTACTCCTAGACAGCTCCAACCAGTTACGATATTTTTGGTGAATGTGAATCTTCACATACCCTAGAAGCTAAGTTTAGCTGTCATTGATAAGCAAATGTCATGTACCCTTGCAACGGGGGTTACTAGTTTTAAACAACAAGAAATACAATAGAACCCACATTAGCTAATAAAATTTGCCCGATTAAAATATCAGCTAGTAGAGGTTAATAGGTAAGAGTGGGGTTATCTTTTTGAAGTTTTTAATGATAAGATTCTTCAATGTATTGTTTTGTTTTAATTTTTAGGTTGCTTTTTGCCTTTGGAAGCCATGTCTGTCTTCTTTAAATATTTTTGTTACATCACTCCATATGTGTATCCCATTGAGGCCATAAATATTATAATGAGCAATTCGTGGCATGTATTTTATGGCAAAGTGCTGCTTGGATTTCTGGTATTATTCATCTGGTTTTTAATTTTTATATTTGCTTCACTTCGATATCTACATTTACTTAAGTGAAGTACAAGGATATTTCTTGAGTTTAAAAATATTATTAATAGCAGACGTCAAGATATTTAAATACAGAAATAAAAATCCAAATCCATATATTGTGCCCCTTGATTTTCCATAAGGTTGTCTCAGTTCAAAAGTAGTCGGGCAATCATCTAGAACTTCGCAGCTATGCACGGTTGCCCTCTTAAAAATGTTAAGGAGCAGCATAGAATTCTATTAGCATTTATTATAATGTCACAACAATTAATACAAGAATAAAACTTATAGTTCTAAAAATCCATTTTTAGTATGCACTTACGTCAGAGATTAAATTCAGTTTAAATATGCATTTTTTAAAATTATCAATGATAATAACGATTTAAAAAGTTTATTTAAAGTAATGGAGACATGAAATTATGTAGCACATTTTTTTGGTCAAATTATCTTTATTAGTACGTGCAAATGTATCTCCTGAAGATTCGTCCATTGGTTGTGCTAGCCTGTTCGCCTCTCTGTACAAATAATTCGTATTTCCTATCCAAAGTTCACTTTTTCCAAACCTTTTTCCATATCTATTTTTTCATCTCTGGAGGCTATGTTGTCTTTGCTGCTCAGAAGATTTAAAAATAATACTAAAACACATTTTATAAGTTTTATCATGTAGTCTTGGACCTTTTCAGACGAAATGATCAGTCTTATACTCGTTGAAGAAGTCAACACTTGACGAAAGTATCTTAAGACGCTCGACAAAAGTGTCTTACTCGACTAAACTAGCTTAACACAAAAGTGTCTTACTTGGCTAAACATCTTTAAATTCTCGACTAAATTTAGTCGAGTAGATTGCCATATTTGGCCATATATTGATTTAGGTATGACCATATATGGAGACATGCATGGCCAAATCCATCATATATATGGACAGTTTTTGATAATGGCGATATGTTCATGGAGACAAGTCTGGCCATATCCTAATTAATTTATATATGGACAATTCTAGGTATGTCGGTATATGGAAGCAGGCCATATCTGATTAATTGATATATGGTTATTTTCGGATATAGCCATACATGGATCCAAGTATGCCATATATATGGACATATATAATTTTTCCACCTGGGTTTAGCCACCACACACGCACTGTTTTAAATTTGGCGCCATTGAATTTTGTAATCGTCTGTCAAACGGTATCCAGGTGAGTAGGAAACTTGTACAATAGAGCACCTGCTAATCGTATACGTTTCCAAATCGTGCTGCGCATGCGTAGAAGACAGTGCTGTCGATTACGATCATATGCATGTAATTATTTAGTATAATGATTTGTATATTTAATTTATCTTAATTTTGATCATTCGATAGCTATTTTATTTTTGGTGTTTATTCGGCATTTTTCTAGGGGAATATGCATGTCTTTTCAAAATTTTTTTATTTTGTAAAGGATTTGGTATGAAAACAACTTATTATGAAACTAGATTGACCACTACATGGGGATTTCAAAGCATGTGGAAATGTGACCAGATTTCAAGTCTCGGAAATGACAGTGTTGCCGATGAAGTGATGATGTCACAGTTAGAAATACATATGGCGCCTTGTGTGGTGAAGTAAAATTCTTTCCTTCTAATATCCAATGTAATTTTATTTAAAAAGCGTGTTGAACTTTTGCAGACGTTCCTTTAGGTCAGTATCAATCTGTTATGTGAATTATTTCTGAAAGTGGGTTTATTTTACAACAGAAACGAAATGACATTGCAAATTTTAATCTCTTATTTGCAAATCTAAAATTCTCCTCATGTACAATGTACATGCATTTATACGTTGCTCATATTATCCTCAGCTGTTTATAGTTTCATCGTGTCGTACGTGATATTGATGCTGTTGTTAAGCAGAAGGTATAAATGCAACGCTTATTTATGTTAGAACATTGTTGAAAATTACATATGTGTTATATGTAGTGAATACATGGACGAGGTGAATATAAGGACCTAAATGAATGTGCAAATTGAATGTTGAACTAATTAATTATATTAATTATAATTGGTCCAAGGTAGAATTATTAACGCAAATGTTGTTCAGAAGACGAAGGTATGAGTAACGTAACCTGACCTTAAACTTGCTAATGAATTATGTTACTATGGCTTGTAAATATGCTAAGGTGCATGAGCGTATATAGTAGCAAAAAAACATTTTTTTTTGTAATCGGCAGCTAGGGGCTGAGAAATTTTATATGCACCGACTGGAGTCTGTACTGTAAATTTTATGCTGAAACAATTAAGTTTTTTGGGATGCCCCATGGCGGTAAAAAATTTAAAAATTTGAGGTTTTTGTACTTTTACTGCCCAAAAATATGCATTATAAGCTAATGTAAATCTTAGCCACTCTTGAACCGCCTGAAAATATTCTTTGATTTCAAAGATAATTTACACGCAATCTTCCACATGACCATCAAGTAGGCTATAAAAGTTACTGACCCCTGCCATTCCAAAATCTGGAATGATTCTGGAATCAATGATTGCAATCGAGCATCATGTTTTCAATACCATTCAAAAATCTTTAAAATCAAGAATGATTCTAGAAAAGACAAACTCGTTTGTGTCCTGGATTCATGCTAGAATCATGTGATGCTCAAGTCTTTGATGCGCCGCTATACTATGTGTGGTTATGCATTTATGAATCATACTAGAATGAAGCGATTCTTTAATCGTTGATAGCACTATGTTTTTACCCTTATGCTCCATTCTAAGGCATACTCTTACGTGGTCTTTCTTGAATTTTTCGATTAGCCAACGATGTCCATCTTGGCTTATTTGCATTCAAGACACTGTTTAATCGGAGCAGGGTTCCAATAAATAGTAATTGATTCCCATATTTGAGATAGTTTGTTTTTGGGAATTTTTCAGCATGAGCAGTTATTTCCCTCATGTTATTTTAATGTAAGCTTTGTTTCAGAAGTTAACATATTTTCCGCATCGAAATTTATTACCATGTCGTGTGTCCGAGTATATATGAATATCTATTCGTGTTAAACAAGTTTCGTAAAAGCTGTAAAACAAAATATCGTACAATTAACTATGAATTTTTTGTCTTTTTTAGATCTGCATTTTTAAGTCGCTACTAAAATGGGAGACCTTCAGAATAATCCATTTTCTTCCCTGTTCCCAACACTCGAACAAGCAGTTGAATTTAGATCAGATAATTTGCAAGAAAATATTGATGATGTAAATGAACCACTATCCAAAGATGAAGAATTATATAAATGCTACCGTTATGATCGGGAAGCAGATGTTATTTCTGCGCACCTTGAAAAACCCATTTTACAAGATGCTTCGATGGCGGAAGAAATTAATCGCATTATTGAGGACATTTTCCTTATAACGTTGGATGGAAGTAAGTATTGATATTTGCTGTGATGTTATGCCCATCAACATAATTCCAGTATTTTTGGCGGAATTTAGACCCATTTTTAGTTGATATGCACCAAGCTGCCCTATTTGCATTAAATTCTCACGAAAATTGTCCACGAAAAAGCGTTGACCCTCGACCACTTCCTGCTTAAATCATTGGAGAACAGTTATGAAATTGTAGGATAATTTGTGGACAACGGGATGGGAAATTTCTTAAATTGGGTATATTGGGAAAGATATATAAACTAGGGGTATTTTTAAGGACGTCAGGAATACTCCATCCCCTCCTTGCCCTTATCTGGCAATGTCCAAAATCCACCAACACCCTCCTCCTACTCAACACCGGATGTTAAATGTTGGTGATTTTTCAGCTGTAGTAGACCAAAGCAGTTAAATTCATAAAATTAATGATATATTTATAGCTCCAGTAGTTAAATCTTGTGATAACGAATATTAAGACATTATGGAGATTTTTTTTGAATACAAATGCATATGATTAAAATATATTGGAGTAGAATTTGAAGCCTGAACATGGAATATTTCTAGCAGAATAGAAAAATAAAAATACCAAAAACGTTTGTCGACTTAATAGCCAATGCTCGGCTTTGATTTAACAATAAGAGCGATTAGTGTCTAAATAATCCTGGCTTAAATTAACCATTTGCTTCGTTACAGATGGAGAACGAGAAACTTCTTTGCATCTCGTTTATTTGGAAGACTTTCATTCAGTGGTTGGCACCCAAACTTGGATGGATTTAAAATGTTTGGAACAGGCTGCATTTGAACGGCTGATGTTACCCGAGCCAAGGCTTTGCTTGGTTCAAAATGACCCAAGAATTGTAAACGAGGAGAAGGTTACAAGTGCCGCAGAAACTAGAGTCTTGAATTACATATATCAGTGCTTTAGCAGATGGAAGATTGCAAAAGACAAGCACAAAGTAATTTCATTTTTTATGTTTTTTATACTATTTATTTAATGTGGAGCTTCTATAAAGCTACTCTAAATCTTTTACATCCATACCTCGATATACATGTATAGCCTAAATACATTTCTTGAAAGTGAATGGCCGTATAACGAAAAACGTAATTAGATATTATGTAATCCACGACTTGTTGTTCAAATTTCAAATAAATTTTGAGGTCATAATTTGAAAAGGCCACGTATAGCGATGTATTGGTGCTTTAAAAGATGTCATCAGGATTGCCTCTTTCGGATTAAAAGACTTTTTTTTTGTATAATAGGATTCTCACGAAGAAGTCTTTAAAGTCTGTCAATCAGTAATTGTCCAGAATGGCCAAACTATACTTTCCAATCCAACCATTTTTCCAGATAGAAATGCACATACAGAATTGCTGGAGCTGCTGATTGAAAATAGTATGTACATTATTTTAAATAAATGAATTCTATTTTCAAAAGACTTTTTAAAGGTACGGTTTGTATGGTGCGGCTTGAGATTTGGATAGTTTTGACTGCGTCCGAACACAGTTGCAAGCGGCCTTTTAAAATTTTTAAAATTCCATATTTAGAATAAATATATCACCATTTACACAACAAAAGTGTTTTAATCTGAAAATGTCAGTCTGGCGCAAAAAATAGCCGTTAGCCGCAGCCTCAAAGCCGCGCCACCGAGAACGCCTCCATAAGATTACGTTGGCAGCAGTTGTTAGAGGCTTCGAGCTGACACAGCATCGCAAGGCCAGACGCACCACACAAATTGTACCTTAATGCTGTGTGGTCCAACTTTTCGTACCAAGAGGGTCGCAAGAGTACTTGGCCTCAGTATTTCCAGCCCGCACACTAAATTAAAATGCACGTTTTCTGAAGTGCGATGTTTTCATATTTTTTTAAAATGCCATTTAAGATATTAATTAATGCTTTCTTTTCAAAGAGGATGGGGATACGCTGATGATGTTCCTAAACTATGTGGTGGACGCCATTGAAGAAGCTTGCGATAAAGATGATGAACCATCAGTTTTTGAAACGTTTGAACCGCTGTTGGATGTTATTGTTATAAAATTGGGTACCCCTTCGCTGGCGGATATTACAACCCTAAATTATATCTGTGCTCTTCATTTTTTTGCATCACGGGCTTCGCTTGCAATGGTAAGTTAATGCCATCTTATCAGTTATCGATTTCTTTAACTTCAGTGGTTTAAATATGTAATGCTTACTTTTCTAGATATTTTTCTTTAAGAGGGTTATAAAATTAGTTTTTAATTTTATTTTGGAAACTGATAGGGACAAATGGAATGTACGAGGACCTATCATAAATATTCTATTATTTGTTTAATTTTTTTGTTTATTTATATGCATATTCCATTTCATGGAAATATGCCCGTATAGTTTACCAAACCCTCTACAATTATAAACTTTACAGACATATTTCCATGAAATAGAATAAACATGCATAAACAAAAAATTTAAACAAATAATAGAATATTTATGCTAGGTCCTCGTACATTCGTTTTGTTCCTAACAGTTTCCAAAATTAAATGAAAAGATAATTTAGAAAAAAAGGCTTATTCTGGTATGCAAATCTCTATAACACGTTCAATTCAATTCAATTCCTTACCCTGCAGTCAGCATGTTGGAATGCCATGTGGCAGGGGGCAAAGTGCCAGATTTTTTTAAGGTGAACTTTATATGGTCGTGGCCGATTTTTGGGGAACTATCCCAGCATTCGCCTGTGCCTATATGAGCGATTAATGGAGGTTATGGGAAACCACGAAAAACCACAACCAGGATAGCCGACCGGGGTTCGAACCCGGGTCTCCCGAGTTCAAGGAGCTAAGCATAACCACTAAGCCAACCTTTTTAGCAATCTTAAATTTGAAGATGGTTTGGCAATGTTTATCTGTTCTTGATGTATACTATGCTACATTATTGGCTATATTTTTTTTATAGATATGCACATGCAAATTATTCCATGTAATTCAAGTACTTTTTTTTTTTTTTAAACTTAGGCTTTTATGAAGTACAACGTTCCTAGGACACAAAATAATGGCAGTGCATACGGATCGACGCTACTTGGCATCATCTTGAGCACGTCTTGCATCCCAACCTCTGAGTTCGGCCCATTTGAATTCTTCGATAACCCTGGATCCTCTACCCAAATGGAGCAAGAAAGGCTGGAGCAAATTATATGGAGCGTAAGAGAATCTTCTTACTTGATGACTTGTCAACTTGCAACTTGATTCCCAAACAAACCTTTTATAAAATGTTGGTTTAGGACACGTAAAATTTTCTTAACGACTTGCTATCAGCGATTTAGTTTTATACGATACAAAGACTCAAAATTTTATCTTAATTTCCCTTCATCGAAATTTCAGTTAACTTTAAAAGCATTTTGTTAACTCAGTCAACTTTTGACAACTTTTTTTTAATAGAATCTGAAGAAGATTTCAACCGAAATATATCAGCTATTAAATTCTATGCTGCGTCTTTCTGCAGATGTAAAGCATGCCGTTCTTTCTTGGATTGGCAATTGTCTACACGAAAATCACGGTAGGAACGTGCTACGAGAGGTTTGCATGAATGATTTATTTGAACAAAACTTCAAATTCTGTCTTTTGTAATTTTCTTAGGAAAAGCCAAGCTTTGGAATCATCATATGAGCATGCTAACAAATTGGAACTATGTGTCATATGGATTTATGCTAAACTTAGGAAGTGTACTCTTGCATCTTTGTCAACCGTTCTCAACTCCAAAATCTGCCAAGCTAGCGCTTATTGATCCTACATACTGTGCTGGAATACAAGCTGGAGATAGTATCTCTAGCATACACATGAAAAGTGCGTATAGCTTGATTTTGGAAGGCATTTTTCTAGAAAAAAGTGCCCCGCCTTATTTTTATTTAACGAGTGCTGAATTGTATATTGCAGATATGTCGGAGGAGACCTTTCTCATTCCTGCCAATCCAGATGTGGAAATTTCCCGCTCCCATTCTTTCAATTTTACAACAGAGTGTTTCTACATGACTCATCGATGCTTGCAGTTGGCTTTCCATTGCCTACATGAACGTCTTGCTAAAATAATTAATGAACTGAGGCGATTACAAAGGTATGTCGGACAATTTTTTTTTCCGAATTAAGGCTAAACTAAACACCCTCTTATCCTATGGGTAAATTTCTTGACGAGCCCAGCGCATTTTCTAAATAAAATTATGGGAAAAAAAATTGGTGAAAACACTGCGTTCATAGATCTAATGCACAGAGACTATGTTTTTTTATGAAAATGGCCCTTAAATTTTAAATTTAATAATTAAGAATAAGTTTTAAATTTCAAAGGGATCTTACGTGGCTAACGTGGGATGCGACCTGGTGTCAGCTCAGGCGTTTTTCGGAATTTTAATTTTGTTACGAGATCAGCAAATTAACTACACCAGTTAAGGTGTGTATTTTAATTTTAAAGCATGAATTATTTATCTAGCTAGGGCACAGATACATTTATATTAACGTCTCTTTAATATTAAACAAGTAATCAATACATTTTCTAAACGCGACGATAACTGCAGGTAGCTTTCACCAGGTGGCAGCAAGACCGTTCAAAACACCCGCAAAATTAAAAAAAAAATCTTAATTTATTAATTTTAAAAATAACCTTACATATTCATAAAAAACATGGTCTCTGTGCACTAGATCTATGAAAGCAGAATTTTTACCATTTCTTTCCCCCATAATTTTAATTAGAAAAGGCGCTGGGCTTGTCGAGAAATTTACCCATAGGAAAAATGGTGCTTAGTATAGCCTTAACGTAAATTTGTTGATTTGAGTATGTAATCAAACATTGAATTTTTGTAAGCTAGGATAATTCTTGGATGAAATTCGTGATTGTACACCAAACCAATTGTTTTGAATTGTTTTTTGCAAGTTTAATTAACTTGTTTTCTGAAACCATTACAGGATTTACATGGACGCTTCTCAAGGTGGTGCAGCAGCCCAAGTGACGGAAGATTTGAAAAAGCAAATTGAACGTAGTAAGCGTGCATTGCTGATTATGCTTAAAATATTCAATTTAACGATGTTTATGAATGATATTGAAAACGCGTCGTTTATTTGCATCAATCTAGTTACCACACTTTATTTGAGTGTCAAAGCGCATATGATGCAACCTGAAATGTTGGATATGATGCTCAAGTTTTACATTGCAACTTCTACGTGGCTCGTTAACGTAGGTGTTAGCGATGACCACTCCGTGTTCCACGAGATAAGTTTTCCACTGGCTGAAAAAGTGCCTTCGTGTCTTAGCTGCCTGCCGGAATTCATTGTCGATAATGTGGCGGACTTTGCTTCTTTCTTGCGCCGCTTCAATCCGCGAATTTTTGAGGTTTGCTTTTCTATACCATTCTATGAAAATGCCATCTAAAACATGAGATTAACATTCCAAATACATTTCCATGTTATATTGTGAACGCTTGTGATTTTCAGAATGCGGGTAATGGACTGGATCATTTTATGACACTCATCCTTGTCTTTATGGGGAGTTCCGAGAGGATGAATAATCCTCATCTCCGTGCCAAACTTGCCGAAGCGCTCGATGGGCTTATGCCGCACAGAGAAGAAAACAATCCTCACATGGGTCCAATAAGCATGTAAGCCGTCAGTCTTGATATTTTAAGCATCACATTTTTTTTGTTTGTAGTGTTGAAAAAATTAATGCGTTCTTTCATCAATTCCAAGGTTTTATAGAGAGCAGCTTTTTCAGAATCATCCTCACATTAAAAAGCTGGCAACCATGCTGCTTCGAGTATTTGTCAGCATCGAAATGACTGGCCAGAGTGTTGCGTTTGAACAGAAATTTAATTATAGACGTCCCATGTATGAGATTTTGGCATACATCTTGGAACTGTCGGTTCACCGGAAAGCTATCAGGGTAAGAGTATTGTTTTATAAACTGCAGACCCTTAAGGGGGAACGAAACACCTTTAATATGGGGAAATCGTAGAACGAATACAGCTCCTGTTTTAATTTAAATTTT
>JAQGCC010005608.1:0-11271 GCA_034698905.1 Xestoiulus laeticollis
AAAGTGAAATGGCGGGAAAAACCATTTCAAATTTGAACTCTAGAATGTGAGGCGGCGGGAAAATCCGTCTCACAAAATTAACTTGCACGCTATATATGCATGCAGTGCATGACAAATTCCAATTCAGCAATTTAAAATTTAATAAGGGACATATATATAGTGGTGCAATTCAAAGTCAATGGCACGAAATCATGATTTTTTTATTAGAAATACAAAAAAAAATTCCAATATTATAAAATTAAAATCGCCACACTGGACACTGAAATAATAATTCTACAGGTAAACATATATATCATATTTGATGATCTATACATGTATATGCATTTGTATAATTAAGGTTTTGACGTCAATGTTCTTTTTGCATGCACTTGATGACAATGATATTTATGTTTCAATAAAATGTGTAAAACACAATTTTCTAGCTGTTACACATTGTGGATTTTATATTAGCATATTATATTTGATTAAAAGGCTATTACAGTAGAACCACATAAAATAATGACATGTGCCGTTCCAACTTGGGACCTATAAAGATTTAAAGAATGAAAAAAAGGGGGAAATTCCCTATTTTGAAGCTGTACACTAAAAAATGTTTACAGATGAACTTGTCTAAAATAATATTTTTCCATAATCCCAAGAGTATTTTAAGCAGGTTTTTAGTTCGAAGAAAAAAACAAATCCTGCACACATGCAGATATTAATGAAATTGTGATCATTCACTGAATGACCATTATAAGCTGACATAGGCCCTATATTGCGGCATATATAGGCTACAATGAATAAACAATAAGCATATACATGTATATATATTCTCATTTTGAGTATGCTACAAGTGTATACAAATATAAAAAAGTGCATAATTCGCGATTAATTGCACAAAAAGTCAAAATGAGATTTATTATACATTATTTATACACATAATAATGTATATATATTTTTATTTATGTAAATGGGGAAAATATATCTATATTAATGTAAATATATATATAAGTCTTAATTCATAAGCCGTATACATATGAAACATTTTTTTCGCACGTTATACATTTCGCATATATATCCTATTTGACATCAACCACTTATAAGAAATTTATATATACATGTAGTTTATGATTAAAAATTCAATGGCAAAAATGCCAGGGAAGTTTTGTAATGAAAATGCAGAAGGCGAACATCAATTTTGGCGAAATTACTTTGCATGCTGCACGAGACTCGTGCCATTCCAGACAATATATATATGATATACATGTATATCAAGATTGCTCGCATGTAGACGCCGTTATATAACGAAACTATATATATTATTTGCTTAAATATTCTGTATAATTAATGCATGGAAATAATTTGTTCGTTATGTGCTGCGAATATGCGGTCCGTCAAACAAGCGTGCTGCTCATATATAAAATTAACATGTATATATATATACCGGAAAATTATCTTAAAAGAATTACTTTGCATGCATGCAGTGCTTAATGTGCACTCGATACATTTGTTGAATATTAAGAGGAATACAGTGCATGATTAAAATACAAAAGTTGTCCATGGAATGAAATTATTTGAAAACAAAAATTTTCATAAGTTTGGGGATTATTGGATTGCTTTGCACAATGACGAGAATGTTTGGGCAATTTTTTATAAAATTTCACACCATAAGAACATTATATATAACAGATAAATATGCGAATATATACATATAATTTTTTTTCCTCATCTCTTATACTATATTTTTACTCAATATAACATTTCTAACATGATACACAACTGCAAGAACCTCTTTATATAACCTGTTATAAAATGTATGCATAATACATGTAGGCCTACAGCACATGCAAATGTCATGTATACAGTATGCAAACGAACTATTAACTCAATTCAATTTCTTACCCTGCAATCAGCATGTAGTATGCCATGTGGCAGGGATCAAAGTGCCAGAATTTTGAACGGGAATTTAGAGTTTACGGTCGTGGCCGATTTTTGGGGAACTATCCCGGGTTTTTATCCCGGGGTTTGAACACGGGTCTCCCGAAATCAAGGAGCTGAGCATAACCACTAAGCCAACCTTGTATAACGAAGTGTCATAAAATATAAAGGAAGCATAGGCCTATACTATAGAAATTCAAAGCTAGAGTTGCATTGAAGATTAAAATATATAGTACATGTACATGTAGAAATCATTAAACTGCATGATGAGCCATGCAGGTGGTAATTTCGTATGTATATATATATATATATATATACACGTGCTATGATTAAAGAACTACATGTTATGCAAAATAGATGAATAACAAGACTATATGCAAATTTAATCGTTTACAGATTGGAGTTTGTCACGTGGAGCTGGATGGTACAGTGGTGACGACAAATTTGGAGGAATTTCCCCACCACCCTTATGCCCCATCAGCCCCTCCAATGCCCATCAGCCAGGGGGCGACACCGACTAATTCAGGCTCTGATGGCTTATACGTTATTGGACAAAACACGATGGTCCCACCTGTAAGGCTATATACAACATCACTTTTTAATTATTAATTTCGGAATACAATTTTTTAAAAAGTACATGGTTGCAAACTTGCAAAAAACGCCATCTTTTGATGTTGACCGCAGCCTACACCATAATGCAAACTAGGATAATATGCTGTTAAATAAAATGGCGTTTATTACATGTACTTTTGACAGTGCTGATAATTGCGCTTAAGCATGCACATTTACAGCTGAGATGCGGCTATTGTTACCATATATGCAAAACACTTAAGTAGGGCAATTTAATTTTCACCATATGCATAAAGGATGGAGTTTTTTTACAAGCCAACTGTTGCAAAAAAAACTTTTTGTTGCTGAGGAAATATGGTTTTCTAACAAAAATTACAAAAGCCGGACGTTATGCAAATTTATTTTGGTATTCAAAAATCATATGTGAACAAATCTTAAGATCTTCATGAAGTCTGCAACAGCGGGGGATTTAATTTAACCTCAATTTTTGTTTGTGAAATCTGCGTGAGTCTGACGATGAAAATCGGAAAAAAAATGTTAAGTGGATTTAATATATTTACATATTTTCTTGAATCATGTTGTTAAAATAAAACGTGAGAAAATATTCTGAACAAGTTATAACATTAATAGAAACACTCCATTAAAACTCTTGAACCGGGACATTTAACGTGACATAAAATGTGTAAAGTTTAGAACACTTAGCACAATTTTTTTTACAATTATAGAACGATGTATGCATTGTGTATACATGTATATGTCGAGTTGTAGACTATAAATGTGCATATTCATTCCAAGCAGGCATTCCACATATACAATTAGTTTACATTATTCCACTATATCAATTAGGAACTTAAAATAACACATAGTGCAATTAAGGCTGGCATATAATTCCAATTGACTCTAAATTCATTCATCTTTAATTGAATTCCTTCAAGATGGTCGTCTGGAGTCTCGACCTTTGAACTTCTCGGTGTGTGGCCGATTATGTTTTTAGCGCAACCTGACATGGGGTTTCTTTTACTCCAGACGAAGCAAACCTTATACCCACCCACACCAGACATTAAAGGGGTAACCCAATTGGTTCATATGCTAATTTTGGCTTTTTATTCTTGAGTTTTCCCCTCTCACACATTCACCTCCTGCGGGAATTCCTTATTATATATATATATATATATATACACACACAAGAGTCGTATTCTATAGCGACAAAAAGAAAACTTGTATATACTGTATACAAGCAGCTAGAGTAAACTAAAATTTCGTAAATTTTAAATCAAAAATATATTATTCTGCAGAACATTATATTAAAATTGCAAGTTTGAAATATATTTCAAGAATATATAGTTTGATTTTGGATAAACGTATATCGCAGATGGTAAATAAACCCGTAACCAAATACAAACACGTGTACGCCTGCAGAAGGCGCTGTAAATCACGAGAAATTTACATGTCTGCCAGCACCATCTGTTGACAAAGGCGTCATCAGCCTGGTGATTTTATATATAAGCTTACTACACCTGCGAGGAATCATTTTTCGTATATAGCCACTGTGTGAATCAGTGATGTAAATATTGTACAATGTATTTGCCCATTAATGTTGCCAGTCATGCAGGTATTCTCAATCCTCTCGTTTAAAAATTATTCAAACGCATATAAATACATGTATTAAAAAATTACCCATGCCAATTCATTTTTTACTAGCTTTTAACATTCGATTATATCTTCAGAACATTAAATATTTTAATGATCAATGACTATGGGCATTATATGATGCCATATAGGGTTAAAGGTATACACTTTCATTTATTATAATGTATTATAGTTGACCACATTTTAACTTCAATACATGCAGCCATATACATGTATGTTTCAGCATTTTTGCCAATACACATAACAAAATTAACGTATAAATTAGTATACATATAAAAGGATGCATAGCCCTTACAGCTAATTCAAACCACAAATATATAGCCAAAGTCAAAAATCTCATTCAGTCTCTTATATAGAGAAAATTTATAGTGAGAAACTATATGAGACTATATATGGAACATTCTATAATGAGATTCATGAGACTACACACGTGCATGTGCGAAAAAAGTATTGGGACTCCAAAATCAAAGGGATTTTATTTACGGAAATAGAGCAAGAGTCCTTTATAATAATAGGATTTTATGAGTTTATTATGAATACTTTAAAAGAAAAATTTACTCATTAAGATTTCCATTTCAATTTATATATAAAATTGAGATGGCTCCATAATCCAATAAGCAATGGGGTTCCATACAATGAGATTTTTCACTATAGGCGATCATTAAGCTACAGACAGCTTTAATATATAAAAGCTCACAGGTGGCACTTCCTATATATATATAGTGGCATTTACGAGGGCGATATTTAATTAACGAATTTTGCGTTTCTTTTACGCAGAACCATCTCCCAAACTCAACGATTACTTCACCTTTGGCTTATCCACGTAACCATGGCTACCCAATCACGAATGGAATTTCCTCTGCACACACTTCGGATCAAAGAGAAATGATGAACGGAAATGCAGGATTAATACAGCAAAGGGTTGCGGTTGAAGAAACCACCACTCAACATTTATACGAAAATTCTCATTTATAAATTAGGTTTATACATCTCATCACACATGTATACTGTATGTTATTTTATATTTGACTTATACAATGTACATTGTATATGCCATGGATGGTTGCACCATTTTCGGATTCCTATAAAGTCGATATCCACCATTGTGGATTTTGCTGATAATGTAACATTTTTTTTCAGTATCGAGATTGATTTGATAGTCTGGGTACAGATTATTTTGTATGAAAAAATCTCCTATAGACGTCACATTACGTATACAGATGGCCTTATTCGAAATACGTATGGAAACCATGAAAATGATTGAACAAACTGATGGTGCTATTTGATAAACATGCTGTTTATTAATGAAAATATAATGTTTACAAGGTGTTGGATTACAGCTTTCATAATTTATATTTTATAGAGATTGATCCCCCGATTAAAACTAATAGCCTACTCTTAGATCAATAATAGATCAATCTTAACCTGACTTTGGTGCAACCAACCTTTAACATTTAACATTTAAAAATAAATTACTATAATTTTAATATAAATAACTTTTGAAACAATTTGGCACAAATTTAAATAATTAAAATTTTAATTGCTAATACATGTACATGTATAATGGAAAAGCTTGCATTCAGTTGACATTATAGGGTGCTAAATCAAACAGCCTTAATAGTGCCTTTTTTAACTATAGAATTACAATATTACAATATCACAATCTCAACAAATTCAGGGAAATTAAAAATATAACTTTTATGCAAAATTATATAAGCAACAGGAAGTGTAAATTTTGATTGCCTCATTAGGCACAAAATCCTATTCAAGCACCTTTACTCGATTTTTATTAAAAATATAGTAGATTATATTAAATACACAAACTGCAATGTATAAGTATAGGAACAAGTAAAGCCACTGATTGAAATATTAGTCAGGCGAGATATTTCTGAACAAAAACTATATACCATGATTAAAGAAAATCAAGTCATATACATTATAAGCAATGTTCAGAAGTCAAAGGTAGTCAGAAGTCAAAAATTTCCTATCTTAAATAATGCATAACAACATGTTTTGCACATTTCATAACGACATATTTGACATGTTGCTTGTTTATAATGTAATTAATGCACAGTAAAACCTGGTAAAGTGACCACATCTGCATGTTTTAGTGCACTCGTTTATACATGTTTTCCTTCATACAAATTTTCTGTATAGTGACCACCTGTATACAGTGACCGAATTTGGTCATTTGTCGGGTGGTCACCTTTAGCAGGTTTCACTGAATATGTCTTATTTAAGCTGTGCACCAGTATAAAACACCACAGAAAAGTTTTGAAAAATAGAAACTAATGACCAATTTTGCCAATGTCATAATAAAGTGAAGCTATAGGAATTACAAACTGCGTTTAATTACATGCATTTTATATTTTTATATTTAATATTTTTTTGTAATTATACTACCTATCTTCTATTTAAGTTATTTATTGTATATCTTCGTATATCATAGTATTACTCACTGTGAAATAAATGGAAATTTCCTCTAGATTTTCATCTACTGTTTTCTTTTAAATTCAATAACATGTGCTAGTTTTAAAGTGACACAATAAAGATAATTAAAATCACATAATCAATACTTTAAAAAAATTCCATGGATGACATTGCTTGCACAATATTAACAGCTCTATAGCTTAACGAGCCATTAACATCCTTAATTAAACCGAGAATGGTGTAACCGATAATTAGAGCAACTTTATAGTTAAAATTAATCTCAATCAGTATTCCCATTACGAGTCAATTTACACGAAGCATAAGATCAGACATACATGTACATGTAATTAAAGCGCTAAATTGTTCAATTGGAATACATTCAATCCATGTTTAAACTACGAATATCAAATTTCGACGTTTACGATCTCAAATGTTGATCCTGAAAGTGTTTTCGCAATTAATTGACAGAGTTCAGACAAGAGTTCACGTCGACCCAATGCTCCCCGGTTACCCAACACAACCAATTAAATATAGTTGGCTCCATTGTCTTATAGTGGCAGGATGGGGTTAAGTTTTACGAGAGTGCGTGTCTGCTAACTTTCTAATTTTAGAGAAACAGGGGGAGACCCCTTAAGGCTAAAACACAGGAATTACACGCGAGGGTTCCACTTGAAAAAAAAAATCGGCTGTCTGGACACCAAGTGCCATTTTAATCTAAAATACACAAAATTTGCAATATTTTTTGCTCTAAATGTCTTAAAGAGCAGCATTGTTGATTGTATATACCAAATTATAACACTTGGCCATTCAAATTGACAGAAACTTATTCAATATAGATATGTATAGGGTTTTTGGGTCTTGTGAATTGTTATATTTTGTAAATTCACAGTGCATAAAACATAATAATAATATTGTAACTAACTAAAATTAGATGATTTGAAAAATATTTTGAGAAACAAAAAATGCATTTTATCAGTGCATAAAAGTCACATGTCTCCTTTGTCATATGAAATACTGTACATTTTTGCAATATAATAAAAATGGAAACTTTTCATATGGTTCCTTGTCAAAACGAAAGTATAGTATAATATTGGAAAAGTATACCAATTATAAGTGCACTTTTTTGGAACAACTTAGTATATACTTTATATATATATATAGCAAGCTTATTTCTTTCGTATACACAGTACATTTAAGTATAGGCTGCACTTACAATAAGAAAAGTTTACTTGATTTTCAATAATATAGTATACTTAACTATATTTGATTTTGACTATAAGAGCAGCTTCAAACTTCAAAAATATATATTTTAAACATTTAAACTAAATTATAGTAGGTGATAGTCGTATAGTAGTTATGCCATACTGTACAATTGTACATCTGCACATTGAAATCTCTTAAAATATGGTAATTTAGGAAGAAAATGTGTTCAATTTAATATGACTAAGTTATACCATTCGTAACATCAACAACCCCATAATAACTATAAAGGAATTGTAATACATGTATATATATGATTCCTAAGTACATGTAGTATATTGATAATATTATGGTATTTATACATTGGAGATTTCCAAGTATAAATTTCAGGGTCAATTAATGTTAACTGATGTTTATTGGTAGATGAAGAGTGCGTTTACCCTTCATGCCTAAACTTCGACTCAGCAATTTATGACAATTTCTGAAATTCTTGGCACAAACTCTCGCTTTTTTTTCTGAAGAATGCTACCGACACACGAGTATTTATGTATACACTGAACGGTATTGAATGTGCACATATACTCTGCCAACTGAATTTGGAATTGCACCAACTATACATGTTTTGGTCTAAGTATAGACCATGGTAAAACCTACGCAAACCAAGGAATATAATTGTGCTTAAATATATATATATATAGATCTACGACAAACTCTTCTGGCCCCCTTACTCCATTCTATTGGCACATATATTATACATATAAATTTCCTCAAAGTATTTTTTAAAAAAAGTTCAGTTAGCATCGAACATCGACCTATATTAATAGAGGCCACTGACTTCGAAAACAGTGTGCCTACGCAACATACATGTATATAATATCGAGGACGAGTCGTTTTTGCACTTGAAAATGTCACCCGATCTAATTTTATCTTTCCATTTTCCACGTGACTTTAGTAGTTTGCCACTTGTCTTCGTCCTGCAGCAAAAAAAGCTTTTTATCCACATACCTCAATTGAGCCAATTTTTCAGATGAAAGAATTTGTAAATTTTTGGAGGAGGAATTTTTTCAAGATGTCTTATACAAGACGAAAAATATACATCTTCTTGCAAAACAACACAATTTTGACATACAAGTCAGATATGTATATATAGGTTAGTACTGTATATAGGATACATGACCAAATAGTTTACGTATTTTCAATAGCCTATGGCAGCTATATATGTTCCTCAAATCAAGGTTTCAGAAAATATCTGTTTAGAATTAAATGTTATTATAATGAAATCTTTTTAAAATTTTCAAAAGTTTATTACAAGAAAACTATTATCCCACTTTGGAAAATAGTTTTACTGAAATAATTTTTATTGCATATTTTTACAAATACTGTCTCCAAGCATTATGGAAATTGTTTTTTCATGGTGTCCTCAGCATCTCAAATTAGCTTTTACAGTGATACGTTTATTATCAGGTGGAACAATCTATGTATACAATTTAAAAAAATTGGAATTCAGTATACATAAACTACAAATATACGAACGAATTTTGAAATGTTATTCTGTATAGACAGTTAACAATAAATCGAATGCATACAAGATACAGAGATATTTCAAAAATCTATATGTTAAAATACATATATACAGATATATATCTTGGTACATTATTATGTATGTACCAAAAAATTTGAAATTTATGACCATAATTTCGTACACCTTCAGCGGTTTACATCTCTATACGATTACAATATACAGTATTTACTGTGAGCACCAAAAGTCATCATCCAACCCATATTTTCAGATGTTTATAGCTATAAAATGAAAACTACATTATGAAACTTAAAAATTCTTTTTAATATTTCTTTATTGAAGTTTTCTTAACATCGTGTAAAAGTTTCAGGTCAAAGTGAATTAATTTAACTTAGTTATTAACAAATTTAGACAAACTCATCAATTTTTATTCGTCAAAAGTCATCATCCAAAGACATTTGGCTAATATTTTTAAATAAAAAAATATAATTTACTACTACTTCAGTATTTTGTTGGTCCACCCTGGCTTTTAATAACTGATGCCAATCTTCTACTGAGATCCGTTGCCACTCTTCTAAGATGACTTCTTTCAGCTGGAAATCTTGTTTTCTTTTATTTGCTTATCTAAATGTTCTCACAAATGTTAAGTCAGGTTTAAGTCTGGGGATTGGGGAAAGTGGTCAAGTATTTTTGGAACTCTATAAAGCAGACTTCACAAACAACTACATGTTTTCCAAAGCAAAAGAGATTCTTCATTTTGTTACATTTTGAACATTTTAATGATGACAGCAGCTTTTTATTCTCTTCTGCTAATTAAATTTTGTAATACCAGTATAAAAAATTGTATGTAAATAGTAAATGCAACTTTTTTTTAGGGATGAATATCTTTGGATGATGACCTTTGACTCATAAAAATTGATGAGTTTGTCTTAATTTGTTAATAATTAATTTAAGTTAATTTACTTTGTCCTCAAACTTTTACACCATGTTAAGAACACTTCAATAAAAAAATGGTAAAAAGAATTTTTAAGTTCATAATGTAGTTTTTATTTTATAGCTAAAAACATCTGAAAAATATGGGTTGGATGAAGACTTTTGGTGCTCACAGTATATACATGTACATCAAAGTTTAGATCAATGTACTTTAAGCAAAGTACATCAAAGTTTAGAAGATTTTGACATGCTTGCAGTTGCATGTCTGCAATAGTTAAATAAATTATGCATGAATGCGCTAAATTACTATAGTCAAACAAAGTGCCATCATTTTGGTGTATTTCAACCCTTTCATGACCTTATTCAAAAAAAAAAATAAGCACGAGATATAAGTCATCGTATAATATACAAAGTAGCTTTTGTGAGTCATGACGAATTAAAGACAAGCATATGACAGCAATATACGTTCATGTCAGATAAAAGCAATTTGATATTTACTAATTGGCATTATGATTATGTGCAATTCATGTTTAATTCTCAAAACTTTTAATTTGCATAAACTTGGCAAGAGGCCATCCATTTATAGCCTACATGTATACACTTCAATTCTCTTTTCATACAATTCTATTTTCATAGTGTATAGTTTGGACCAAAATTTGCTTAATTTTGAATGGAATCCCAAATGTTTTATACATGTACTAGATTAGATAGAGACTAGTACATGGTCTCGTAGTGGGAATCAATGAGAATAATGAGACTATACATGTACATGGCACCTTCTTGAGACTAATGAGACCATGTGACAGAAGTAGTGGGACCAAATGAGAACCCTTTACAGTGATCAAAAAAAATCTTTGAACACCCAGTTTTTCTTATATCTCCAGAAATAAATTTATTACAAACACAAAATGAATTACAAAACCTCAGTATATTGTTTGAAATGGCATTTGAACTTCTCAAATATTTTGTAAATCGTAAATACATGCATAGATGCTAAAATACAACTCATTTTTGTTGGTACACACTAGTTGTATATAAAAGCATGTATTTCT
>JAQGCC010005609.1:0-11271 GCA_034698905.1 Xestoiulus laeticollis
GAGCTGCCATCTTGATTGGATTCGCGCAACTCGATCAATACTTGATGGACATCAGGACTCTTGATTTGGTAGGTGTGTTCGAAGAAGGTGTTATAGAATATAACATTGATCTCGATGTTCCTATCAAATATCCAATCATTGGTCTGCCTGAACCGATGTTGTCTAATTATTTGGAAATTGGTATCATTTTCCGATTTGCTCTCAGATTGCTTTTCATGTGTATAGAATGATATTATGTTGACGCACAGTGTACATGTACATGTATGATCATTGCTTTTATATAAAGTAATTTTACCACTTTTTATTTTTATTCATCTCTCCTTTCTCAAATTTTGGATATTCTCGAACTGAAATTCGTTATTTAGATACTTTTTACACGTGTTATTTGTCCTTTTTTCCGGTGAAATCCCATGGCAATGTAGGCCGCCTTCAATCACGTCAAAATTTTCTCTATTAAATAAAGCTTTGACGATTATTTATTGTCGATGTCCAACAATGGCCTTTATCCATTCCATCGGTATTCAACGATTGCAACCTAGAATTCAAAGAAGATGAAGAAAGGGATTTTTTCAACTGTAATTTATTATAATTGCAGGTTTATTGCATTTCATGCGATTCCGAGCATGGTGGATTATTCCTTTTATGAGATTCTTGTCCAGGACTCGCTTTAAAATATCGTATACTTATATCAATAATATTGAACTTCTGAACCACATTGTGGTAATACAATCGATTTTAAATCGGTGGATCAAAGTTTAAAAATACAGGAGAATTGTTCATTGAACATTTTATACTTATTGGTTCATGTATATTCAAATTGCCATAGAATTTACTGTCTCATTTTCAGTGGATGCATGATTAAAATTGTTTGCACCATAACAATATTACTTATACGTTCTTTTACATTTTTACATTGCTGGTCAATATGCAATGGCTTTACAGAATAGACAGAACAGAAATTGCATTTAAATTATTAAGGACAGCACGAACTCTTACCCCTGTCCTCTATGCATTTTGAAATATGGCAAACGTAATACTTCTGTCATGTTTATCACAAGTTTGGCAAACAAAGAGCCTGCTCGCATGCATGCAGAAAATATGCACTTTTCTTGAATTTTTTGTATGTTGTTGTTACATGCATCACTGCGACCCATTTATTGAACTTGGTGTTGTGATGCAAAAGAGACAAGATTCTGTTTTTTTAATGCATGAAACGAATACGTCACATTTACTTATTCTTGCATCTGCCTCATCTCAAGATGCAAAATAAAAAGAAGGAACCGTGGAAAACAGAACGTGTGATTTTTAAGACGAAAACCCAAGTTTCACACCTTTGATTTCATTGTCATCTGGGTTCTGAACTTGGGATCACAACACACGTTTTTGTATCCTCTTGTCAGTTAAGTCTCCCGATGTGGTATTATAAATTTTGGCAGATATAGCATACGGAGTTTCACATTGTACTTGTTTCCTATTTTGTTTTGCTTTTCTTATGAATTATTTGCTCGCCCATCAAAAAAAAACCTCTCTTATTTTTGATCGCAAAAGACCTTTTCAGTTGCGAAGCGATTGTGGCATACGTCCAATCTATTTCTGCTTTGCTTTTCGCGTGGGAATACACATATTGGATCGGAGACAAAAGGAAAACTGGAGAATGACGAATGTTCCATTTCTTTGTCGACTGAACGAAAACATATGAGAATAATAAATGTAAACTGCTTGCAAATAGGCTGTAGTATTTCAATGAATGTAAAATTGCATTCGAAATTTAAGGAAATTTTTGTGAATAACCATTGATTCAATTTATATATATTAATGTAAGATAGACTACACACTTTAAAAACGTTGGGTTAATATTCAACCCAATATTGAGTGCTACATGGACATACCAACATTGTGTTAACATTGGGTTGAATTTAAGTGTAACAACCAAATGTTACCCAACGTTGGGTCACATGCAGTTATTAACACATGTTTTGGTTGAAATATGCCCAGAATTTGATAAATATGAGGTTTGTGTTATTTATAATCAACTTATAATTGGGTACCTTCATTATAAATAAAACAAACCTCACATTTACCCAATTCTGATGTGCATATTTTAACCAAAACCTGTGTTAATAACTGTGACCCAACGTTGGGTAGTTTTAACCAAACATTTGGTTGTTACACTTAAATTTAACCCAATGTTAACCAGTAGTAGCTCTATAGATATCTACACTAGGCCTACTTTAACCCAATGTTAACCAGTAGTATAGATATCTACACTAGGCCTACTTTAACCCAATGTTGATATGTCCATATACATGTATAATAGCACTCAATATTGGGTTGAATTTTAACCCAACGCTTGGATGCATGGATTTTTTGGTAATCCAAGCCATTATAAATAAGGAATAAAGTTTTTATATTCTTCTTAATTTTTGTACATATTCTGCTTGTTCTGTTATCTCTTTGTGTGACTACCAACACGTTAATTAGGCACCCGATACTCTCAAGGTGGGGAAGCTTTATAGCCAGGCTAAACTAAGTTTTTTTTTCATTGACGGATGCTTGAGTGGCCGAGAAATGGCGCTTTATCTATTAGCTTTAGTTTTACATTTAATATGATGGGTATGCATACATGTTGTGTTGTCTCTCAAACATAAAATTGGCTCCTCCGAGCCTCCGTCACTACAAACTTAGCCGAATTTGTCTAAATGTGGTATAAGTTTCGCATCACGGGCAACAACCATTGTATACGAACTTTAACATTAAAAACTGGCAAAATATAACCAATGATGGATAGATTGTAAAATGATTTATTTTAAATTACCCTTGTTTGTTAATTTTGCTAGAATAGGGCGTATTGTGACTGCAATGAAATTTCAAGCAGAATTTGAAGATGTATTTTTTTACAATGGAGAAGTAAATAAATACAGTTACTATGCATTTGTAACTGTAATTTATAACAGTTGGATTCTTTGTGAGAGCTGAATACGGTATAATATTTTAGCAAATAAGGATTAAGGAATTTAAATTGAAATAAATTATCTAAAGATTATACATGTGCATGTAGTCTATATTGCCTTTATATATTTGAAATAATTTTTAGTAAAGTCTGAAATGTTAGCTCAAGTATAATAGATTTGTTAAATCCATTTCATTTATCAAAAATCTGTCCGAGAATAGCTCTGATACTAAAATATATTTTACAGACTTTTACTTTATTTATTTACTTCGCATTTCATGGCATATAGAAATATTTTCTTTCAGGATTCCGAATATCATCTTCATTTATTTATATGTTGATCCCTACTCGAATGACACAAGTTTCTTCCATTTTTCTTCTTTATATTTTTTTATTCTCCGATTTTCGTTCCTTTCTTTCTCTTGATTTATTCTCAGATGTCATATCAACCTTTTTTTCTTCGTATTTCTATCTTCAGGTTTATCGTAATCACTTTTTTTTATTTTACCTAAGGGTTCTTCGTCTTCTCCTCTTTTTATTTTCTTATTGTTTTTATTTTGGGAAAAATGATGAGAAGTAAGCCATATTCGTTTCCAATCATATGATAAAGGATTTGCCCATTTCTTACTTATCTCTATATTTACCTTTCATTGTTAAAGAAATATTTCTGTAATAAAACTCTTTACGAAAAATCTCTCAGAGCAACGAACCTACAAGAAAAGGATTAATTTACATCAAATCATAAGTGATTTAAAATAAACACCATATAGTATATACATTATAGATGATAATAATTAGAGACTTATTGTAAATGTTATATTTTGTTTCCAAAAATACCTATTAGATTAGACCTATGTTTTTGATGTCTCGGCATAGAAGTTACACGACAGGTTAAACGAGTATTCAAGTTTAGTGTCCTATATAAAAGTCGAAATTATTTTTGAAAACATTTTTTAGTACTATGAAAAGTGATGACGATGACCCGTGAAACCAGTCATGATAGTACAGTGAAACAGGTGAAAGGGACAAAACCAAAAGTTGTGCTATCTGAAGTGATAGTGCTATTGGCAGATTCAGCTAAAGTGATGACCATACACACCCTTGGGTATGTGTAGAAGTACACATTCAAAAAGTGGTCCACACGGTGTCCATTCCATCTTGACCAACCCTGTCCTCATGGTGCCCATACACTGTTGGAACCACCATGCACGTACCCCCTTACTTATATGACGTCATTTATGACTGGCCCAGTTCTAAATGGTAAACATGCACTTAAGGATTACCATGCACTTATGCCCTTTCCCTTGACCTTTACACCCCTGATACTGTTGATACCGATTAAATTCCATTCAATGCATTACCTCACAGTCAGCATATAACATATAACATGCCATGTGGCAGGGGACAAAGTGCCAGATATTTAAGAGGAAGAGTACATGGTGGTGGCCGCTTTTTGGGGAACTGTCCTGGCATCAGCCTATATGGGTGATTGAGGGATGTTGTGGGAAACCACGAAAAACCACAACCAGGATAGCTGACCTGGGTTCAACCCAGGTCTCTCGAGTTAGAGGAGCTAAGCTTAACCACTAAGCCAGCCTTCAATGTTGGTGATGGAAGATATAAAGAGGGGATTTCCCAGTGGATCAAATTTCATTGTGTGCTTTGGTTATCACCATATGCTGTTAAAATCATGATTCCCTCCCTGTAGCACATTGGTAGTTTGCGTTTCACAGAGTTTGTGCTATTTTGTGCTCACTGTGAGTTATCACTACTTCCAGGGTCATATTGCTTTTTAGAGTTTCGCTATTCACGGGTTTCACTGCATTGGCCTCCCTAGCTGTAGTCTATTTCAAAACTTGATAAGGCAATGGCCCGATAATTTCAATTAATAATTACTTTTTTTGATTCCTGGAGCACCTGTTCATTATGTTATGTTGACTGGTGCTTAGACAACGATAAAGTACACGTCCTTATTAATATAGAGTTTCCTAGCGCAAGACAAGAGATTTGACATTTAGGACAGAGTTGAAAGACTGTTAACGGAATCTACGCTGATGGAGTCTACATAATAAAGTATTACATCTTGCTTTGAGAAGGGGAGAAACGCTGATTCAAACCCTAAAGAATGAAGTTAAGTTTATTGATTAACGACTCGAGCTTTTATCGACAATTTTAATGATTTCAAACGTAATTATACGTGACTCGGGCTGTCTCGTGCTTTCAAATTTAGATGCCAATTTGGCTTGTAGGGCAATCCATCCTTGCGTGTTTAATACTCTGCAAGATGAAAACGTGTTTTTCATATGTAAATAATAGCGTCTTCAATTTAAAAATAACTCTTTTGGAGGCTGCTTGCAATAAAGATGGGGATGGGATTGAAGGGAAGCTTAAGCTGACAATTGCATTTCTGTCACACCCCGCATCAAATATTCAAATGAGAAGACGGATGTTTTGAAAAGAGGAAGGAATTGTTATTTGTTAAGGAACTAGTAAAATTTTTATAGCCTATGTTTAATAGGTAATAAAAAAGTTTCTATATATTGAGCAAGATGGATTGGGACATGGGGGAGAGGCAGGGGTGAGATAATTCCTCAGTAATACGAATGAAGGTTATGCAAAGCGGTGAAAAAATATAAATTTAATATTCCGCAATTAAAACATATGAAACTATCATAAAGTCTTAAATCGACCACATGATAAGACAATTTTGTAATCCTTGGCATCTCAAAAAATTTCTGACTGTGAAATTCAATATTCTTAATGACAGGGATAAGAGTACCCTATAATGCTGCATCATGCATCGTGCATGATTTCCATACATTGTAGGCCTATTAATTACTTCAGTAGAACCTCTTTAAAATAATCCCGTGTAAAATAATATCCTCTCCAAAATAAAAAATGTGCAGGTCCCCAATTGGGACCTGTTCATAAAATCATAAGCCTCCATAAAGTGATATTTAATAATTTTTATAGGTCCCAATGAATTTTTAAGGGAATATCAACACTGGAACTGTATATAATATAAAACATGGAAAATAAAAATGACAGCAATTAAACTTTGCTTTTGTTACCCAATAACTACTTACTCATACTATACAAGTAACATGTTTAAGGATTGAAAAAACGAGGAAATTCCCTATTTTGCAGCTGTGTAAATAGTGTCACCAATAACTAATGACTTGTGAAGGATTCTAAAAAGAGAAATTCCCTATTTTGCAGCTGTGTAAATAGTGTCACCAATAGCTAATGACTTGTGAAGGATTAAAAAAAAAAGAAATTCCCTATTTTGCAGCTGTGTAAATAGTGTCAATGAATAGCTAATGAATTGTGAAGGATTCGAAAAAGGGAAATTCCCTATTTTGCAGCTGTATACACTGTAGCATGTTTACAGATGAACCTATCTAATATATTATTTTTCATTGATCCCAAGAGTATTATTTTAGACAGGCTCTACTGTACTCAACTTTAACACAGGCATGTTATTTGTATGTTTGTATAGGATGGAAGCGATTTAATACACTGTAAGAAAACATCGTAATAACTGCATGTCAAGGAAATTAGACGAAATGATTCATTTTCGTACATCAAAGAACATCAACATTTCAAAGTGATTATTTCGTATATAAATTGTAGTTAGTTGACTGGAAGCTTGCAAATTCACTTAATGAAGTAAAATATCAACCAATTTGATGTTGTTAAATTTGAATTGATGCTTAACTTGCTTTGAGTTAACATGACTGTAGCATTGATTTTCTATAAAATGTCTGGTGAAAAATCATGAACCTCCTTTGGTTGATTAGACGAAGAGAAAGCTTCAAAAGATTTATAAGTATATGCCAATGTCAATATCGCCATTGAGCTTATGTTCTCAAGTACTTATCTTTGCTCATCTCATGTGCCTTCTAGTTCTTTGGATGCTTGATGAAATCGACTCAAGATAAAGATATTGCATTTACATTGCACAACAAACTCATGTTGACAACAATTGGTATTTATGAGAAGTTTAAGAAACCACTAAATGGTGTTGCCTTCTATGGGAACAGTAGTATGTCGCATTAGATCAACATAAATGTGACTTCTACTTACCAAGTGCTACACAAAAAAGAAGACCTAAAAATCCCTCCCACGCATTTTGGATGCTTGACAAAATGATTCTTGCATGCAGAAATTGTATCGATTTTTTAAAAAAAAATAGTCAGTGAAAAAAGTATGTTTATAAAGGATGTGTGTTAACATATAGACTGAATCAATATGGTTTTCAAGCACAGTTTTATCAATAACTTCTGACTATATAAAGTAAACATTTTTAATGAAATGTTAACATGTATATTTAATTATCTAAATAACTTTTCTAACACCCAGTCTTAAAAAATAATTAACATTTTTTATATTTTTGTGACCATGGAAGTTCACGAGTAGAACTTGTTAAATGTCATATATAAACGATGAATTTTCAAGAGAATTGGTCTTTGTGCAAAGTATCGTATTTCGAGTTGGAAAGCCTTCCAAATGCCATACAAGAAGAAGCGAAACAATTTGTAGAAGCTGTTACTTAAATATCTTGCTTTATATTCGTGTTAAGAATTTTACAATGGCTCGTCTATCGAGGTTTATAGCTCTCACAATGCAAAATTATCTTTTATGCTTTTTAGAAGAAAAAAAAAACATAGTAAATATACCGGGATAACGTGCCTTTTTATGGAATTCATGCATGCTTTTGTGAGAAACATTTTCGTGCAATGGCTTGCAAATTACATTGTTTTACACATCATGGAATTTTGCCATTGCGCGTTGTCATGGCAGCCCAAAAGTTACTTTGAATTTCAGAAATCTAAATGTCCATATGAAACACATTATAGCCATAATTTCTAGATCAAAAAATATTTAATTTCATTTAAAAACTTAGTTGGTTAATAGAAAATGTCTAGAGATGACGTATGAAAGGTTAGCTTCCATGAAATGGGGAAATTTATCATGGCTTTGATTCACCTTTATTCTTTAATAATAGATTGAACAGTCATTTCTATCGCTTGATATGACATTGAATAATACAGAAATGGATCGTATGTTTAATATACGAGTGTTGGCAACTGATTTTTTAAAATAGTCAATACATTATTCTTTTAATGTTTTCCTAAATATTTCCTTAATTTTGCCCATCCCTGTACACGCCATTAGATCTAAATTTTTCAATCTTGTCAAATTTACATAAAATGGAGATGAAATGTTTTTGAAAATAGGTTTTCCCTCCATTTTCTTAATGAAATTAACGAAAAAATTTGTTTTGTTTGTAATTAGTGGTTAGAAATCACAACAAACTCTCATTGCCCACATACACTATGTCATTAAACAGGGAATATATGATTCTTGGTGGGTTTCAATATGTTCAATAGCTTAATCAACCGCTAAATTTTAATCCTTAATTTTTAAAGACACCGTGGCACAATGGTTTTAGAACACTGTTTCAGATTGATTTATTTCCTAAAGGTTATAGACCTAAACAAGAGACTATCATTTTTACAGTTTCGTGTATACGTACTGTATACTTCCATATGGATGCGTGTTAAGCAGAATTTACTAAATTGCATCCATCTAACTCTTTAGAGAATTCATTCCCTCGCAAAAATTATAACAAGCAATAAGTCTAAAACTTCGACTAAGGAAGAGAATACTGTATATCGTCTTACAGATATTATAGCATTTCCTTTTTTTTTTGTCTTGAAGAAACTATAATGAGATCTCGTAGATCCGTTATGACTCCCCTATTTCTCGTCAATTTCTCTAAGCCCATTGATTTATTCACTCCTCATTTTTGATAGTTTTTCATCCTTAAATCCACCTTTGGAAGATGTTCTTTTTATTCTAGTAAAAATGCACCTACATGTATATGAATACCTATATTATTGTACAGAGAAAAGGTTTTAGGTGTCATCCGATTTTTAACTTGTCTTCTCTAGATCGGCTTAATGCCACCTAACTCTATTAGAAAATTATGAGAAAAAATCTCTAAGAAAGAAATTATAATTGACATGAACGAATACCATTTTTCACATCTAACTACGATGAACTTTTGATCAACCTAAAGCTTAGGATACAAAGCATGAGGGAATAGACTGTTATTGCAATCTAGTCCAAATGCACATACCTATACGTATAATTCGAGGAAAAAGACAAGTTCGTTGTCAAGGCAATGGAAAAATGATATTGTCACATTAAGAAATGGAGATAGACATCATATTTATACGTCGAATCTTTTTGGCGTTTATCAACAAAAGCATAGACCTATGCATGCTAAACCAGATAGCCAAATCCTAATTTATTCATTCTATAGTTTAAGTATACCGGTTATTTCTAAAAGATTGTATAAAATATTTTTTTACACGATGTACAATTTTATTTTATGTAAGTCATATACGATTATATGCACTGTAAACATTGAAAATATATTAATTTAAATCAAGATGCATCTTTCGCATTTACTTTGCTAAATTTCTAAATTAAAAAAATATTTATAAGACGTAAAACAACTATTAAAGACTAGTTTCTAGCATTTATTTTTGTATAGTATTGTTATTAAACTCATGCAATCTGATTATATGAAACATAGTGTACCTTGTCAAAAATATGTATAATTTGCAGATTGACTCTCATCATAAATGTTGGGTTAAAATTTAACCCAATAGTGAGTGCTATATATAAAGACATACCAGCATTGGGTTAACATTGGGCTGAATTTAAGTGTAACAACCAAATCTTGGGATAAAGTTACCCAACGTTGGGTAACTTTAACCCAATGTTGGTATGTACATATAACATTCAATATTGGGTTTAATTTTAACCCAACGTCTTTAGTGTGCAGCTTTGCAGTTTTAATTATAAAAGTTGTATAATTGTGAGAATTCATCTCCTTTTTTAATTCAATTCTCATTTATTCTACATGCAGAGAACATGTCAATTTGCAGACCTTACTAAAGTGTCATTAAAGTAGCCTACTTCATATAAAACTTCATTGAAGTTTGTAAAATGTTAAAATCAAGCCGCAGACTAAACCGGAAGACAAAGGCTGGACGAGGATTATACAAGTCTCTGATACTTAGCTTTCATAGTAAAATGATGAAATCTACATAAGGTCCAGAAGGATTTTTCTTGATTATAGCTATTCCAAATGGCATAACCAAAGATAAATTGAGTTTTAAAAAAAGCTTCCTATTGGATTAACCTTAGGTGTCTATGGTCGTCGATCCCTATGGAATCCATTAATTTCTTAATCCGGGAATCAAGCTTATTAATTGGTTCTCGTAATTGCGTAAATGCGTTTACTGAAGAAATGTTCAGATATTATATCACCCCTGTGTATACAGGCGGCATTGCAATTACGACGAGTCTTATTTGCTGATTGGCTTACGGGACAATGTAACGAGGACATGTATTAATTAAAGGAGTCCTAATAAGCAGTACTATGTATAGACAAAAGCATTTGAGCTTTTCACCGTATTGGTCTGGTGCAATGCATCTGGGAACATTTAATTAAGCGAATACTGCAACAGTATGCCTCTGACTGCATGGAATTCCTCCAGAAATTTAATCATAATAATGACAGAAAATACGAATGTTACTGATAATCCTCATAATTTCGTATCTCTCAGGCTATGTTGTAACGAGCCGAATAAGCTATAAACTACAATTGATTTAAGTTAAATGTTGTGCTAATTATAGTAAGTAGCATCTACACAGTAGCAAAAAGCTGGCCTTTATAGTATGGATATTAAAAACTGAGGTTAGTTATCACAAGAAAACTAATATTAAATCACGTACTATATCATGTTTTATATATCACAAAATCAAATGTCTAAATTCAAAATTACATTCACTTCTTTTCTAAAACCCATGTAATTAGCTTCTTAGTATACTTCTTGATGCTGTAGAACCTGTCTAAAATAATACTCTTTGGACCAGGAAAAAATATATTATTTCAGACAGGTTCATCGATCTGTAAACATGCTACAGTGTATATACTGCTGCAAAATAGGGAATTTCCCCTTTTGAATTCTTCATGGGTCGACACTAATTACACAGCTGTGAAATTGGGAATTTCCCCATTTTTAAAACCTTTTATATAACTTGACTTGTGCAGTGCTTGCTTGTTTCCTAATCTGTTTCGACTTCTTCGAGTAGTTTTTAACAAACTTTCAAAAGTCCGACAGACCTGGAATTTCATCTGCATTTCAGTAACCAGTGATATTGCCTTTTTATTAAAACCTTTTATTTAACTTGGTTAGAAGGGAGCGCATGGTGTTTGTTTGATAACATGGATATGGATC
>JAQGCC010005610.1:0-11269 GCA_034698905.1 Xestoiulus laeticollis
TCCTGACCTTGTATTTCAATACCCGGCCAGGAATGTCGCACAACCTTCAACGATAGTGTCGCCAATCGTCCCTGACAATAGCTTACGGTTCCAGGTTTAGGAAATATCATAATTCAGTGTTATATTTTATAATGAACACCTTGATTTTCATGTTCATAAGCATATATTTATTTTGCTTTGTTTTATTTTGCCAGCCGCCTCATCCACTCAGAAATCCTAAGCTTCAGTCAACAGCAACCTGCATTCTCCAATTCTGGAGAGCACGCTAATAACCCAATTCCTACCTTTTTCTATACTAACTTATTTTTACTTATTTTTATTTGTTTAGTTATGACGTTTTTATTTATGGCTATGCCATTTTTTCGAATATTGGGCAGGCCTATACATGTGATAAAACATTTGTTCTGAATCGTAAAATTCGATTCGTAATAAATTATCATCGGACATTAATAACATTTTTTTTATTAATTTTTTGTTATTTTAATTTTCTTATAAATTTAATTATGTTGCCAAAAACATTAAAGAATTCAGAAATTTTATTTCATATTATTTAAATATTGCATTTAAGTTTTATTGATAGATTCTTAGCCCACATATCGTTTTAACCTCGTCTACTAAATCTTCATTTAATCTCCTGCGTCAATATGAGCATCCCCAATCGCCCACCGTGTCACCCAAAACGCCTTTTACCATAAATATTGGAGTTCGGATACAACCCTGGCCCCCGCAACAAGTTGGGACGTGAGTGCTTGAGGAGGTTGGTTGTAGAATTTTTAACAGAAACGTTTTCTTGGTGTCTTTTTTGTCTTTCTTATTATTCCCTTTGAATGCTTTGTGTATTTTATGTGGATGTGCATTTTTTTTTAAAAACTTAATGGAATGATTACTTTTTGACCTGGCATTTTTCATGACGAGGAATCGATACTAACGTTTTAGTTTCCTGAATGTTTATTTGTGGTTTTGGCATTAAAAAACTTCTTGTTGGTTATTCTCGAAGTGCTTGTGCAAATTTCCTCACAAACTCTGGTGTAGTTCTCTACGTTTAATGTTCTTTAGTTTACTTTTCCAAATAATTAAATCAGATTGAAGCCAATGTGTAATATACTACTACTCCAAACAATTTTTAAAAATTAATCACCTATAGTTATTTTAAATAGTTTTCAAAAACCTTGTTTTTGGAATGAACTCAGCAGTTGGCCACAGAAATATGCTTTAAATATTTGATTTAGATTTTGAATGCCTCATTGCCCTTTTTTATGTTATTCATTACAACTTTAATTTTTATGACAGTATAGGGCCTAAGACATACGCTTGCATAACAATTTCACAAAAGTAATGTTTTTTTTTAAGAAAAAATACTTGATTTTTCTAAGAAAAAGTAAACTACTGTTCTCTAATATTAATTTCGAGTTTTTTCTTTGCTCTGAATATGTCCACTCCCGTCTAATTAAATCTAGGTCGATATTTTCCCTTATTTTAGACTCGTCACAGGGGGCCCTGGATGTCAATTGGAAACCACAGGGATCTTTCAAGTTTTTACAAGAAAGTGAAACAGACATGTTATAGGTAGGCTAAAAATAATTGAACTGGAAATTCCTATGGTAAATAGAGTAAAAATGCTTACAGAGTTATAGTAGCCTGTACGCTAATTTGTTTGCATGAAATTTGATTAAGCATACATCCATTGTAAGTGCATTAGTTAAGGCATGCAGAACAGTTGCATAACATAAAAACTCATTGAAGGTGATAAAGGGATGTAATATCGTGGAATGGTATTTTATGATTTAAATTTCTGTGTTGATGTCCGTACATTTGTCAAGTGTTGCACAGCAGTTTTCTTTTCCCAATTATTTTCCTATCATCATTAATAATTAAAATTAAAATTGCACTTTTTGTTTCTTTTCAGGATTATCAATAATTAGTTGTTTGATATATTAAAGCAAATTAAATAATTGAGATTATCTGTTATGAGAAACAACCCAATTAGAAACGTCGTTTTAATTACTGGAGCAAAAATTTAGAATCAGTTAATGATTTGGATGTCCAATTTGCCATTCCAATTCATGATCAGCAAGCGTGTTAAAAATAGACAAATTTCATTAGTTTTTTTATAAAAAAAATCCCGTATGAGGTAATGACGTGATAGAACTTAAATCAGAATCACCTTCAAATCCTCTGTAACCAAGTATCTCTGCAAAATTTGAATGGTACCCATTCAGTTAGTACCACGAATTAAAATATATATCGACAATAAAGCTCGAGTACAATCACCCTATAATTCAACTTTTTCCCATGGGCAACGATAACTTTGGCCGTAATTATGTGTTTTTTACATAACCGTAGCCGGTAGTCCTATCGTTTTCAATGGAATATCTTGGCAAATGCCTGAATTGTTTCACTCGAAGAGCAATAATTGAGCAGTTAAGTTTTTAAGTAAAACTGAAGTGCTTTTTTGGAAGGTACTGGATGGCGGTGGATCAGTCATTTAATTTGTGGAAAACAACAGTGACGAGTAAGCAAAACCTGTTAAGACTTATTACAATCTGGAGCAATCCCTATACCTGTAATGTTAAATTTTCGAAAGCCATTTTCTCCATAACTAATACAAATAAATTAATGAAAAAAACTTTCTCAATATTACTCACGTTTTGGTAATCCAGCTGGCTTCCCCGCAATGCTCAACTGCTATGCTAGATTGCCAAAATACAATAATTCATATTGCCATTCTCAACTTTGCGATTGATATCGTATTGGCCGCTAGGGGGCTTTCAAAAAACATTTATTAAAAAAATTAAATGGAATGAAATACATTTTTAAAATATAGCCAGCTGGATGCACCACAACGTGATGAATATTGAGCCATTGCTTTCATTAATTTATTTTAATAAGTTATGAAGAATATGGTTTTTGAAAATTTGACATTACCAGTATAGTATAGGGCTTGCTCCAGAGGTTAATGAGCCTTAAATAAAGAATTTCTTAATTTGTGTTATTTGGGCTGCATTAAAGTTTTGCAATATCAGATGATATAACTTAAATTTGCACTATGAATGTCCTATGAACGTACGCTCTATGGGACTATACCTCTTTTTATTTCAAAATAGACATTTATATTTTCTTTATCAATTCAAATTAAGCCAGTTATTTAAAAGTTTAGTTTGGTTCACCTTGATATGAGTGAATTACATCGAATTAGGGGAATTATGACGATCCAGGCGCCATCAGGCCTCTATATACGATCCTGCCCTTCGTTTTACCTAGTTATGGTCCACCTGCCAAAAAATATGTTTCTGTATAAACGTACGTTTGGATTTCTGCATTACATCTGTTCACTACTGCTGCTCGGCGTGCCCGAATTTGGATCAATTTCGAGTGCAATGCATCGGTTTCGATAAAAATTTGATCTTCCTGGTACTAGTTCATGTAGGAATCTGCTCAATGGGATGACTAGACTTTATAAATGTATTTCATTGATTAAAGAGAGAGAGAGGAAGAAAGGGTTTTCTGTACTTACAATCTATAATTGTTGCTCAGGCAATGGCAGCTAATTTTCAATTTAGAAATTCTATGAAAGTGCTTCCCCTTCAACTCTTGTGTGTATGTCATATATGTCAGATGAAACGCCTATCCCCGTTCTTTATTATTCATGTGACACTGCATAACATTGAAAACTCAACTGTGTTTTGACAGTGTAGAAAAGCGCTATTTCGGGTCCACGTTTGTTTACAACTTATTTCAAAGTTGGGCCAAAAGGGCAAATTTAATACATTCTTATTATTTGGCTCATGAATGAATTGTACCTCATATAATATATTAAAACCCAGAATCTGTTATTTCAATTTTAAATTGTAAAAGCGGAAAAAACAGTTATTCCTAAATTTGCAAAATAGAATACAATCTTTCTGATATTTTTTTTTTCTTGCAATTTCTATCCCAAGTAGCACCCAATATTGGACCTCGATTGGCCGAATATTGGAGCAATATTGGTTAAATTGGCAAAAATTTGCCAACGAAACTTACAGTATTGGACTGATAGTGGCCTAAGCTTACAAGGCAATACTGGGTCAATATTGCGCTTTTATTTTGCATTCAATAGCGTGCCTATATTGGCCCAATTTATTTGCCATTATTGTTTCAGTTACATATTGATAGCATAAGAGGACCAATATTGGCCCATAATCTATTCCAATATACATTGTACAGTAGGTCCATTTATTGTAATCCATATATTGGCAACTATGGCAAAATGTTATCATTGCAATATTGTGAAAATATTGAAAAAATGCGTTTTGCCTATAATTGGCCAATATTAAGTGCTACTCAATTGAAGTGAAATTCTGTATCAATTACAGGTAAAAATAAAAATAATCGGTTTTGGGTTTTATTTAGTGCCAAAGTTCCATCTCAAAATGCAGCAGGTCGATGTCTCAGCTGAATGCCTTAATTTATTTCAATGATTTGAAAACAAGATTTTACTAGCTAAAATTATGATAAATTCAGAAATTCAAAATTGGCAGCTAGTTCAGGCGATCTACAACACCCATGCCAGCCCTATACCAGCAATTATGCAAAAAACGTACAAACAAATTCATTATTTAACTAATTAACTTACCTGCAAAATTTCTTTTTCATCTAGTTAATTGATTAGTTGCCAGGGCACGGTTTTTCGTATACAACTTCACAATTTTTCCGGGCATTTAAAAAAAATACACTTTACAAAATCCAAAAGCAATGTTCGAATATTTTCACGTATAATTTTGGATTGTTATAAATTTATTTCTTTTTTAAAAATGTCTAGAGAAATTGTAAAGTTGAATGCGAAAACAGTGCCCTGGCAAACAAATCATTTCACTCAATGAAAACAGTTTTGCTGGTAAGCTAATTTGTTAAATAGCGAATATGCTCATTTTTTTGCATTGCTGATAATAGTGGTTGTAGATCACCTTAAAGGCATAAACTTCTTGTTGCCCATTGCAAGAACTCTTTCAATCTAACATTTGTTACAAGGGGCCAGTCTCTGAATTATGTATAATCTTGATCAACTTCAAATATCAGCTTTAAATATTGTTTTAATTCATCCACAAAACCATGTTATTCTTTATATATTCAATTGACACTGCTCTTTAATATACATGTGTGTTTTCATTTCTTTTAACATAATCAGTTCCCACCTTTCAATACCTTAAATAATGCTTTTATTTAAGTTTCGTGTTTTTAATGACTCGCAACTTTTTTTTTTTTTTTTACCCAGTTTTGAGAAAGTACAAAAACGTATTGTTTCCAAAGCCACATTCTCTCCCCCCAATTGACCGAATGGAGTAAGTTGTTTTTATATTTAATTAATAATAAAAATGTGAATTAAAAAAAATGAATCGGAAACTGTGTCGGATGATCATTGTTTTAATCGACTTATGTAATGACAATTTATTACGAGAAATTTATTTGCAGTTTCAAAATTTCTATTTAAAAATGAAGTGGATGATAAACATATGCTTTCATTGCGTTAATTTTTCTTCAGCCCTCGCCTTCATCCGGTTGATAAATGCCTGGCCTTTGCTCTTGCGAAAGCTTTCGAATGGATCGTTGAGATTAATTCCGATGCCTTTGTACTGATCCTGCCTGTCTCGTACTTCTCCGCCCGATATCGGATCTTGAATGCCTTGCTCTGCTGCACCCAAGCCGGCACCACCCCAGCCTTGAAGCCAAAAAGTGAGTGTTTAACATTTTTTACAATACTTGTAAAATTAACTTAACCAATTGAGTAGTCACACTGTAGCATGGAATACATTTGGCAACTTACCCATCTTTTTCAACAACTGATGTCCCTTATTTGATTCGTCCAATCGTCTGTCAAGTGTGGGTTGGGCATATGCGCCACCACTACAATAAATTGAACTCTGATATGTGAATACCATAACAATCTACCACAAAACCTTAAGTTAAGCTTGATAAAACCTTAAGTTAAGCTTGATAACATGGGAGATTTAAGATACTTACAAGAACGATGGTGGCGTAGGACTCCTTGAAGCAGACCTTCGCCTGGAACGGGATGATTGATGATTTGGTGATGGAGACCTCGAGTGGGAGCGGGATTTGGAACGGGCTGCTCTTGCAAAAGCAACTGGAGATTGGGGGGATCTGGAGCGAGAACGGGAACGGGACCTAGATTTGGAGCGTGATTTGCTGCGTGGTCGGTTGAACGTTATCTGGTTGCTCGTGCTGGAAGGTAGAAATGATTGACATTGATGACCGCATTTCGATTCATCGGAGAAATTTACGGCTGATAACTTACTTTCTGCTCTCCTCTCTATATCGCCTTCTCGGGGGTGATCTTGACCAGGAGCGGAACTGCCGTTCTCTTTCCCTCGATAGTGACCTTGATTTTGATCTTGGCGACCTGTCCCTTAAGCCTTCTCTGATCTCCTCTTCTTTCCGTTTCTTGGCTTGACTCTTTGCTTTGAAGAACTCGTATAAGCCCAGTTGTTCCCAACCATCACTACTATCAGTTAGGACGAGTTTCCAAAACATGGAAATGACGCATTAGCATTATAGTTAAAAGATAAGTTCCCGACTTCTAATGAGAACAGGTTGCTTTCTCATGCTCATCCATGTCAGCATAACTAAATGCAAGAGCTGAAAAGCCATGCAAAACTGACCTGTTACGAGGCCTGTCGTGACATGGTGGAGTGTAAAAGAGTTCGACCGCAGCTATGAGACGCTCACTCGGGGCTTGAGGTGGAGGTAAAACTATTTCGTTTGGATCCAAAGCCTTATATTCGCAATCTTCCAGCTATTTTTTTGGCAAAAATATTGGTAAACTTAACATGGTTGCTACATGTACAGAAAGGTGCATGTGTTGCTTTTAAGTTAAATTAGGATAAAAATGGTACCAGCATTGCACTGTAAACTACTAGGTTCTATAGAAATTCTGCCAATACCTTGACCAGAGTTGTCATTAGTCCAGCAGGCAGCTCAAAGTAAGGCACGTTTGGAATAACTGCCTGCTCGTTTTGTTCAGCCAACTGTGCTGCGGTTGGAGGAGGAATCATTGGTGGGAATCCAGGGGGTGGTTTACTCAAATCTGGCAGAGGTAATCCAGCTGAGGGAAAATTAGAAAAGTGATTATTCTGGTAAAGTTGAAGCGTGTGTAACAATTTATATTATTGATATCGGGGAAGTCCTTACCCGGTGGGAAATGTGGTGGCAATCCGGCAGGAAGCGGCTGGTTAAATGTTTGTGGCTGAGGGAATGATGGTGGGAAACCAGGTGGTGGCTGATTAAAATTTGGTGGAGGCTGGCAGAAATTTGGAATGAAATTGGGAGGGGGTTGACCGAAGTTGACCCCTGGGCCAGAGTTCATGTTTGTCGGCGGCGTTTGCGGTGGACTATCGGATCGTGATGACGTCTGAAGTTCCGTGTTGCTTTGAACGGTGTTTAAGCCAGCATTGTTCTCCACTTTAACGAGGGCAATAACAGGGTTAATCACGTTTAACAAGCACACAATACTAAGTAGAAATAAATGCACACAGTTACCTTTAACTTGCACTGGTGGGCCTCTTTGCGGCGAGGAATACGATGGTACTTGCGGGTTTATTTGGGGCTGTGGCGACAGGGTCAAGGGTGGCTGTTGCTGGGGTGGTTGCTGAACAACTTGCTGGGCTTGGGGTGAAATTGTCTGAGCAATCTGAAGCGGAGGTGGCTGCGCTTGGGGTTGTTGCGATGCAACCGGTGACTGCTGTTGAGGTTGCACATTGCGATTAGCATTGGCGTTGGGGGGTATTAAGGGCTGCAATGCATATTTAATGCTCTTCATAACAGATTTAAATGCAAAAGAAAAGAAAAGAAGAAACCGGTAACACAAGACTGACATTAAAAGGCATAAAGTATATACTTAAGTTAATGATTATTTTATTTTAGAAATCTAAAAGCACATTGGCAACATGAAAATTAAGCATTAATGGTTTTGATTAACAACTTTCTCCACCAGATAATCTAATTCTAGACCAGTCCACACTCGTGCAAATAAAAGGAACTCGTTTACCTGTGCCAGTTGCGCCGTTATATGAGACACAAAGTCTTGGTGCTGTTTTTGTAGCGATACAAATTGAGTCTGAATGGCTGCTGTGATTGGCGTTACCACATTAGAATATTCCGTTATTAAGCCAGCCTGCGAAAAAAAAAGAAAAAAATTTCAACACCCATTTCTTTAAGACAGCTTCTATTTTCTTTCCAAAACAATATGATCTTACTTGGTATGCAGTTAACGAAGTTGCAGGTGTCTTTAATTGCTACATAATTGCAATAGCAAAATTAGAATGGGTATAAAACCACTCTCATTTATAAAAATGGTAGTTTTATCTTAGTCATTTTTACAAAAAATGCATCTACTTACTTCTAAAATTAGTGGCGAAAAGTATTTATTTGATTCCCATAATTTCAGGAGCTAAAATAATTAGAAATACTCATGTTATAGTATTAATGTAACGAATAGTGCTAAATAAGTAATGCAAAAAAATGCTCGCAAAAATTACTTTAGATAGTTTTAATTTCTGATCATCATTTGCACCAATACTTGTCGTGCAAAATATTGGTATAACCACTGTGCCTAATGATCTCTTAAGTTCCTCTGCATTCCTACGAACACTTTAATAAGAACGTTTTTTTTTAAAGAAATGTGAAATGATAAATAGATAATAACTGGTGTGCAGAACATTGTGGAGTCAGGTAATGGATCTTATGTAGATTTTGCCTTGGTCATCATCACCAATTACAATAATCACCCTGCATAACCGAAAATTCGTCAATGCTATGAATTAAAAAGCTGCGTGATGTTGTCCGAGATTTAACTCTACATAAGGTTCATTTCTAGTGCATTGACTAAAACATGGAACAATTTTGGACCAATGCTAGAAGATTCTTTTAAGGAAACTTCAAGAACTTTCCATATTCATGGAGTAAGCATAATGACTTTGTCTGCAAGTTCACATATTCTATTCAATACTTTTCTCTAAGATACCAGTGATGTAAAACGTCGTTGATAAGGTAGACCAAGTGTAACTTCAATTCGAACGGTGATCCCAGCGCAGTAATTCTAAAAAAAAATCGTCACTGTATAATTGAAATTACAAGTGGAAACAGAGTATCCGATTAAGGTACCTTTTGACGAGATAGCGAGAAAGGACTTCATTAGCACCGGGCGTTGTGGAAGTGTTAAAGATCCAGCTTTTGCCAACCTCAAAATGAAACGATAAAGATGCTGGTTTAGTATATCACAAAGCAAATTAAGTAAAAGGGACTCTACGATATTTTTACCGAAATAGAATCCTTAGTGCACGATTCAATTATTGGTTGCATTATTTTATCCGCTTCAGCTAAATCCACGTCACACTCTTTGGCAATCATTTGCAGTTTTTCATCTTGTGCTTGCCGAATTGCTTCATCAACTTGAATCTTAAGTACAAATGAAACAGCTTGGCGTTAACTTATCAGATTTTTGTACCTTGATTTGGGATCACATCCTCAATCAACAAAAGATCTATTAGCTCAACACTTATTCCATACCTGCTGTTGCTGCATGAGAACATGATGCTGAGCAGCCAGATTTCGTTCGCTTTGCTGAATCTGCTCCTGGATATGCTGCTGCTGTTGCAAATGGGGCTGCCAGGGGGCCGTTTGGATTGACTGTTGCGTAATTGCATGTTGTACGAGTACCTGTTGTTGGTGTTGCTCTAAAGTTTTCTGCTTCTGCTTAAGAACTACAAATGGCACGGATGGTGAGCCACGTAGCAATACAGCGTTGGTCTAGTTATATTTTGTTATCCCGTGACGATTCGGCTATTATTTCAACACGCCAGTATTTTAGTTATACCCCGTCGAACCAAGCCCACTTACTTGCTTGTTCTGTAGTCACTTTGTATTGGTAGTAGTTGAAATAGTCGCCTCCAAACAGGAAACCAAACTTGGGGTTATCCTTTTGTTTGTTTTTCGTCATTTGCTCAAACTCGGGTCCATTGCGGGCCACAAACTGGGCCAACTTGTCGATTATATTGCGCAGTTCTTGGTCTAAAGTAAATTAGCAGAGAATAGCAGAACTTTAACTTGCATCTATTTGGGACGATGCTGTTTGTGACCGTTGAAAGCTGTATAAGCTTATATATAGTGATTACATTTTTAGTGTACTTTGAGGGTCCATATTAAAGGCAATGTTAAGGTACACCTTCAATGATATAGCTATACATGTATACACGTATTCTGCCATAGATTCTGCTCACCCGGCTTTCCTTGAAAAGGCTTAGCCATTTATTTACTACTTGCTTCGGTTTACATCGGGTTTAACCCAATGCCCCCACGTCAAATTCACAGCTGAATAAATCTCAGTTAGAAAACAAAATGATTTCATGTTTACTTCAAGATCGATACTAGTCAATCTAACGAAAACGCCAATGTACACATGGTAATCCCTCCCAATGAAAACCACCCTGAAAATCATAAATAATAACAAAATGTATCAGTTTTATATGTACTATACCTTCTGGAGGCTTCGGAAGATCCATTTTCAAAATATTTTATCGTAATTCGATCAGGGTATCAGTAATTTATGTGAACGGAATTGCTTGCACAAATAAATCCAGAAAAGCGGAAGCCATCTTGTTTCTCTAATCCGATCCATTGCGCAGCCGTTGTGCGCATTTGGTCATTTTGGTGAAATTTGGCACACCGGGAACAGTGCTACCGTTTTGATTAACATATTTTATTGTTATTTTAATTTCATAAGACAATAATGTGATATTATGCATGTGATAGATTCTAAGTCTTATTAAGTAGGTTAATAGTTGTATTAGTTTATTATAAGCCCTATTGTTCACAAGTGCATATACATGCATGCAAGTTAATATTGAGATCGATGCACGTGTTTTGAGTAAGTATTGATATATTAAACTTAAATTTATATTATTTTAGTCGTTTAAGAACATCAGCATGGCAAATGCAAAGTTATACGCGATCGCCACAAGTTAAATACAACTAAATTAAATATTTATCGTGGCTTATTAAATAATTTGTCGGTGTTATGACTAAAGAGCTCACTAGATGGCAGTTGCCATTCAAGAGAGCCTAGAGAGCCTATATAATATTTTGACACGAGAGCACAGTATTGCCGTATTCCCACTATCCAGACGCACACAGAAATTATTTGTATGACGTCACAGTTAAGTGACGCCCACAGATTTGAAAAACGTGGACCGATTTCCACTGTACAGAAAGGAGTGTC
>JAQGCC010005611.1:0-11268 GCA_034698905.1 Xestoiulus laeticollis
AACGTGCACAAAAAAAGTTGTAAAGCAAAGCACTTGACCCGTGTCCAATATGGTCGAGAAAGTTTGAGGTTGACCTCGAATTTTTGACCACCTGCTTTTGTTTCGCCGTTTTACATGTAGCGAAAGTGTATCGTACTCAAATGGTTTCTTCGATAGAAAGAAAGAAAAAAAGGAGGTGGAGGAGGATAGAAAAGCTTCAAGAGCGCATTGCCCCCTAATGAAACTGTCATGTGGAAGGTTGGGTGCAACGTCATCACTAAAAAGCGAAGGTTTTTTTCATGCATTTGTGAACTTGTCCTGTCTCTAGTCAGCTCTACAAAATGCCAACTCGATCTTACTGTTGTGAAAAGTTTTTCTGTACTTTGTACTCTTCTCTTGTTTCTGTTAAAATAGGCCTAGACTAGAGTCTCGCACCCACTCAGGAAATTAGATTCCAGTTAATTTTTCAATTGTTATATTTTAGGTGTCTCATTGCTAACGAAATGCGGAAAAACTTGACTTTTATTACAGCTCGACGCCTATTCAAAAGCGAGCGTGTTGCGGGGTTTTTTATTGCACTTGTATACATAGCTCAGGTGTCGAAAAAATTGAAATTATGGATCGGGTTATTGCTGGCTCCAGGTGGCGTTTATAATTGTAAATTTATAACAATTACTGAAACTCGACTTTTGTACTTATTGGGAAGCTGTTTTACAACTGTTTAGCCTATTTTGCAACTGTACACCACTTGTACATTGTGCTTGCAGGGTTGGGAAAAACCAGGAAATTGGGTGAATTATTACTTAAAATTTGAAGAGGTGGATGTGCAGTCATGGCCCATTTATAGAGGAACTGTGAGAAAGTATAATATATGTGCAGTGAAACCTTCAGACCTGATAAATTGACCACCTCTGCATAGATACAACTTTCCATTGGTTTAAGTGAATGCACGTTTTAATTACCTTCATGCAAATTCTCTGTATGGTGACCACCTGCCTACAGCGACCTAATTTTGCCATTTTTTTGGTGGTCACCTTTAGCAGGTTTTATTGTTTAAGGGTAAGAACAGCGTAGAGCATGGGAGAATAAGCATAGGAATGAATTCCTGAAATCGGGGAATGGTTCCAGATCGAATACCCTACTTATAATGGGTGGTGTATAGTCGTGGCCAATTTATAGTGGAACTGTCTTGGCATTTTCAAGGAAATTAGAGAATGAATTATGGTGTCACACCCAGACAGGACAGAACTGATAGTAGGCCTACGTGTTGCATCAGGTGAAATGAGGAAATGTAGGCTCTACTTGTAATGTAATGTCATTGCAACATTTGTATATTTCAATCTGGCAATTTAGGAGTCTATAGCCTATTATACTTGCAGCTTGACCATGTTTTGACCAGCGTGGGATGTATCGAAAGTGGTAGGGAGGTGTGGATGGCCTTTGTAGTAAGAATTTAAGTTTTTCTACCACTGTGAACGCATTTCTAATCATAAACACGTTCTTGTGGTTTAACAAGACTCCCTAAACTCTGGTATGCATTGCTTTAGGCCCTACAACCAATTGAATCCAACCACTTTGAAGCAGTTCTGTTATTTAAAGGGCTGCTTATTGAATTGCTAAATTGAAACTTTTTAGTCATAAATTCTTAACGGTTTAATGGGAGCTGGCGCAGGTTAAGATTTGTTGAAAGCTGGAAATTAAGTTTTGCATAAAGCATTGTGAAGCTCTTACATGTAAAACTGCGATCATATCATTCAGCCTTTTTTTGTGCAACGTGGAAAAAAAAGGCGGAAGTGTTAAAAAGTACTAGCTACTAGTGTTAATTGAACAATCTGTTAGATTGAGATGTTAAGATAAATGACGTTCGTGGCCCATGTAGGCCTACTCTCATCTTTCTAATCTGAATCATTGCCTCAAGTTATCAGAAACGATGTGGATTTTTGTAGCGCGGGTTCAATATTGAACGAATTTATCACGTTTGGTAAGAAATGATACGACCAAACAGATTGTTTAAATATTACCGAATAGCTCGAACAATTGTATCTCGATTCCTGCGTCCGATCTCTTTTTTGCCGTAGATTCGGATCGCAAGTGTTTTCATCAGCGAGTTTTCTCGAAAAATGTTTACGGGAGTCGTCATCGATGAAAAAGGAAGCGTGCAAACGGAAATATGCAAATTTGCTTCGCGAGAATGCCTCGAGACAACCGGTTGATTGGTTGTGGGTTGATGCGGTGATTGGTTATCGCGAGTTTACATTTTTAGAGATGTAACAAGTGCCTGAGATTCGGCAGATGGTGTCTTTCTTGATTTTAAAATAAACTGAGCTTTATCGAGATGTTTATTTAGCAGTAAAGGAGAGGGTAATGCACCGATAACACATGTGGCACGAATTTGCTACTGGGCATCGAGCTGCCAACGGAAGAATGCGCTGTAGAGATTTACGGATTGGCGTTTAATTTTATGTCTGTTGTCGGTGGCACGATAAGCTGGAAAACCCTCCAAACTGATTTCCCGCATGCAATTCTATAGACGGGGACAACCATATAATGCTCGATTTAAATTAGGAACTGGACGTAAGGGCTGGCTTACAATTACGCGAGCGTATCATGAGTTTTTTTTTTTTTTCGTTCTCGGCAGATGCCCCGTGGTGCGGACACTGCAAAGCCTTGGCCGCGGATTATGCTGCCGCCGCCAAGACGCTGAAGGGCGAGGAAGGTGGTATCCAGTTGGGCAAGGTGGACGCCACCGTTGAAACCCAACTCGCCGAACAATTCCAGGTTCGGGGATATCCGACGCTCAAGTTCTTCCGTGACGGAAAGCCCTCTGAATACTCCGGTAAGTGAAAGCTATCCCCGTTTTGCGATTTTGATGCCGTGACCGTCAATCCCCGACTCTAATGGTTGCTTCTTCTTCAGGTGGCCGAACCGCTTCCGAAATCGTCAATTGGCTGAAGAAGAAGACTGGACCGCCTGCTAAGACAATCTCCACCGTCGACGAGGCTAACGCGTTCAAGGACGAGAAGGAAGTCACCGTCTTCGGCTTCTTCAAGGATCCCGAATCTGCCGACGCCAAGGCATTCCTGGAGGTCGCCGCCTCCATCGACGACTTCCCGTTCGCGATCACGTCCGACGACGCCGTCTACAAGGCCCTCGAGGTCGAGAAGGACGGAGTCGTCCTCTTCAAGAAGGTGCGGTTCGACGGACGATCGACTTTCCCCGGTTTGAAATTAGGCGGCGGAGGGAACTAATACGAGGCACGTTTGCCGTTTCAGTTCGACGAGGGCAGAAACGACTACGATGGCGAGTACAATTCCGATAAGCTCGGAGCCTTCGTCAAGAGCAACAGCCTGCCCCTGGTCGTGGAGTTCACCCAAGAAGTGAGTAGACCCCCGTTTGCAGCATGCTCGAAATTTGGTATCTGGTGTTATAATGTTACGTTTTTCCTTCCCCGTTTCTTAAAAACAGAGCGCACAACGCATCTTCGGTGGCGACATCAAGAGCCACACTCTTCTGTTCGCCAGCAAGTCCTCCGCCGAATACGAAGACATCTTGACCAAGCTCAAGAACGTCGCCAAGGAATTCAAGTCCAAGGTGAGGAAGGAGTTTTTTTTTTTCAAAATCTTGGCTCGACTCGTACTCTAACGCACGCTTTTCTCTCGTTTTTCAGTTGATCTTCGTCAGCATCGACACCGACGTAGACGACAACGAGAGGATCTTGGACTTTTTCGGCCTGAAGAAGGAGGAGGCGCCCGCCATCCGTCTCATCCGCCTCGACGAGGACATGACCAAGTACAAGCCCGAAGGCTGCGATTTCACCGAGGAATGCATCCGCAATTTCATCCAGGCCTACCTCGATAACAAACTCAAGGTACAGTCTCGAGGGGTTGCATTTTTTGGGTTTTTATTTGCACGCTGCGGCTTTGATCCAGTTCGTTCGCAAACGCTCATCCCGAAATTCTCGTTATCACGTTTTCCCCAGCCCCACTTGCTCTCCCAAGTTCTGCCCGACGACTGGGACAAGACGCCCGTCAAGACGCTGGTCAGCACAAACTTCGACGAGGTCGCCTTCGACAAATCCAAGAACGTCTTGGTCGAATTCTGTGAGTTTTTAAATCAGTTTTCTCGTGTAATTCCTCCCCGAGATCGCTCGAAACTAATGTCCGACTCGTTTTTTTTTTTTAAGATGCGCCGTGGTGCGGACACGTAAGTACAGTCACCGGATTGTTTTTTTAGCCTCGCCCGTTCGTGCGCGCTGAATCAACTTTTTGTTTTTCTCATCGTGCAGTGCAAGCAGCTGGAACCCATCTACAACGAGCTGGGAGAGAAATTCAAGGACGATCCCACCGTGCTCATCGCCAAGATGGACGCAACCACGAACGAGCTGGAACACACCAAGATTCAGAGTTTCCCCACTCTGAAGTTGTACAAGAAGGACAGCAACGAGGTGAGAGATAGTGCGAAATCTCGCTTGGGAAATGTGGCTTGCATGTTGTTGCACGATGCGTTTTTAACGTAATCCATCCAATCAGTTTGCTCGTGTATCGAACCTGTCTTTTTTTACGCATTTTTACCTCACAAAACGTCAGTTTGCCATCCTGTGCTATAATTCCTATATTTTCGAAAAAGTCTTATATTTGTCCTATATTTTCAAAGAAAATGTCCTATAATTCCTATATTTTTATCCCTAAAAGTGGCTTGGAGTATAAAGTCGTTAAAATTTTGTTTCTCCCCCCACAAAAAGCGTCGTTCTAAAATTATGAGGCTGTTGCGCGAGTAAATGCGTGATTTCGATGGATTGTTTCGCTACCCCTTGTAAAATTGTTGCATTATCTGGTATGCCACTGTTTTTGTCTCGTGAAATACTTGCAAAATCTGCAAATTTTCTCCAATTTCGTTGTCGGAAAACCGAACGATCAATGCAATTTGCCAAAATTTTGTTCGCATGATCGTAAGAAAAATAAGCCAAAGCATGGAAATATCCGTGAATGATTGTTTTAGACTTTAATGCCTGCATTTTGTCCGTAAAAGATACTGCATGACGTTTCTCGGTGGCATCGTGCACGTTGTTTTCAAGAGTTTTCGTTTTCACGTTTTGCTAGCATTCGTTATGTTTTGTGTGACGTTTTTGCGCTTTTTGTATCGTTTCGCCCGGCGCAGGTTGTTGAATACGCCGGCGAACGAAATCTGGAAGGGTTGACCAAGTTCTTGGAAAGTGGGGGCGAGTTTGGACGAGGAGCGGGCGAAGAGGTAAATGCAATCTCGATTACTACATTGGTTTTTATTTTGGGGGGCCGATCCTCCGTTGGATTTGTAGGTGGTGCCGTTCGACGGAGAAAGGACGCTGGAAGGACTGACCAAGTTCCTGGAGAGCGGCGGCGAGACCAAAGCCAAGATGGCAGAGGTGGGGGTTTGTTTCTTGTAACAAATTTGGCTTTATTTTTATTTTTTTCATTCATTAACTTGTCGCGATTTTTTTCTCCTATTTTTATTTTTGAAACATCTCCACATTTTTTTTTTTAAATTGACTTTACTACCGAAGAACCTGAGTCCCTCGCAGAAATTCTCCGAACCGGGTTTCAGATTCGGAGACGATAAGGGTTCTTCGGATGTAATTTTTGCCACGTTCGCGGATTCTATCTCATCTCTTTATTTTGTCCGCATTCGGACAAATTCCTCGTCACGGAGGCGTTGAGCGGACAGGTTTTTGTTTTGCCAAAACGACGAAATAAAAATTGAGAAGCATTGCGTTAAAAGATTCCGGCGGGATTCTTTGGCTTCGAAAACGTATCGAATGTTGCTAAAGCAGGACTCGTTTCGTTTCTTTTTGCAGGAAGCCGAAACTGAGGAAGAGGACGATGACGAAGACAATAAGAAAGACGAATTATAAAGCGTAGCGAACTAAGAAAAACGAGACACACTCCCTATAAAGATTTCCTAGGCTGATCAATGGACAGGTATCCGGTGTCTTATGCCGTTATATCTAATTTACCTTTAAAAAAAATACCCAATAATACCCAGATTTACACGACGCGCTCGCGGTTAAGCGCGTGATTCGCGAGAAAACCCTAAAAACCCCTTGATTTAAAGAGGGGCTTCGTACCGTGCAATGGATTAATTTTTAATCCGCTTTATTCGATTTAACCTTAAATGGGGGAAACATTCCAAGAGTTTCTTAAGGTTTTTGTTTTTGTATTTACCATTGCCCCATTTGTTTTTATTCGGTTAGGGTGCGGGAAATACACACCAAATTGTTGGAGACCATGTCTTCCTTTCGTCAGCAACCTCCCCCCTCCTTTCCTTTTCTACATCATGAATCCTTTAACTCCCCCTCATGCCTCGACTTTTCACTTGTCCGAAATCCTACAAGGTTATTTTCTCCCACCTCCCAGTTTTATTGGACCGTCGTTATAATTGAAAAACAGCTGCGTAAAAATGAGAAGTTTTGAATAAAAAAAAACTTAAAAATTATTATTTGCTTTATTTTTGAATTTTTATTTTTAGAGGTGTTCTGGGGAAAAAAAAGTTAGTTCATGTTGACTTTAAGCGGATTAGATGTGCGAAAAATACTGGGTAACATGGTCGACAGGTTGGAAAACAAGTCGTCCGATATGCCCTGAAATTAAAAAAACGGCATCATGAAATAATCGCCAAGTTTTTATGTTGAACCTACGGTAGAACCCTGCTCGAGATGTTTTCATCGGCAAGAAGCCGTAAGCTTTGCCCCAATTTCCCAGTTAAAAGGCGGCTGCAGGCTGTCGTCACGTCGCGTGAGCATACGTGATGTTGCGCATGCTCACGCTGCGTGGAAACGATGTAGAATGTAATATTTAGAATTGTTTTGCATGTACGGGGCTTGCGCTGATATCGTGTCATGCTGCCGTGTTTGTTTTCTGGTGCGCCTACGCATTTTCTAACGTCACATCTTCTTGCTGTCACGTGTGTGATGGCTTGTTTGTGAAGCTGGATACAGACAACCATCACGTCATATGATATCGTGGAAGAAATGTAGAATGTGTTATTTAGAATAGTTCAGCATGTACCGGGATTAGTCATCACGTCGTGCTCCTCACATCACAAATTGGGCCTGCGTGTGCTGTCACGTTTTTCTTTTCTGGCGCGACTACGTATTTCGTGAGATCACATCCTAGTCATATCTCGCGCATTCAAGTACGTTCCATTTTGGGGGGGGGGGATTCACGTGTGCGGCAGTAGTTTGTTTAGCTGGCTACACACTACCGTCACCTCACGTGATGTCACGTGCTAACGTTTTTAACCGTGATGTAGCGCAATAAACAAACTGCTGTCACAAACGTGACAGCACAATGGAATTTTACAACAGAATAACAAAAAATTGTAAAAATGTAACATACTTGAAAGCGAAAGATATGGAGGTGAGGACGTGATGTCACAAAATATGTAGACTACACACGTAAGGCCAGATTAAAGATGTGAGGAGCAAGACGTGATAACATGTGAGTTAGGTACATGTACGTCGAAAAGGCCAAACAACTCTAAATAACGCATTTTCCATTTTTTTCTCCACGTGACGTCCACATTTCGATCAGTTTTCTACGGCGTTTCTCCCTCGTTTAACAATCCCTAATTCTCTCGACCTAGGGTTCTACCTTAATTTCATAGTCTATGCGATTGGACTTACCTTTGGAACGAGGAACTGGACCGTCCGACTTTCGGCTCCTCCCCAAGACGCCATCTCGATCATGAACCCTTTCACGCATTTGTAAATCAGTTCTGATCGTTTCAAACACCACGACATCGTCATTTCCTACAAGCGATTGCAAACAAATTAGTTTAGGAACTTATTTGCCGATTGGACACGAGCGGGAATGGTTGATTCTTGTCTTGCCTCTGACATTTCGTGCACTAGGAGAAGCGGCATGGTGACCGTTGTGACGTCGCAGAGACAAGCCACCTTGAGGACGTTCCTGAGAGCAAGGATGACCGGATGTCGGGAGGAAATGTCAGTGGAACGGATGGAGTCGTCGACAACCACGTGGAAGACGACGTGGATTTCGGCCAGGTTGGAGTGACGAGTCATGTACACGTCTCCGGGACGAAGCATCGAGACCTGAGGAGGCTGGATGACGGACAGACGGAAATTGAGAGGTTTGTTTTTCACATTTTTTTTTAAAGAAATGGGTTTGCCGACTGTAGGGTACTGATTTGAATTGAAGGTTTACGAACCTGGCTCTCGCCGGCCTGTTTCGTGGCGCCGCTCATCATTTCGTTAGTCGCCCTCCAGTGTCCGACTTTGCCCAAGTGGTCCCTCACCGCCTCCAACTGGTCCTCTAGATCGGGAAAGTGGAACTCGGTAGACGTTTGGCAAACTCGAGAGAAATCTTTTTTGACAAAAGTAACTGGTTTAGCGGGTTTGAGAAAAATGGTGTGGATCCGATTAAGAGGGAATGACCACTTGCCTCTCTTGATTCCACTGTAGCTGTTGACCCTGCTGTCGACTAGGATGACCAAGCCGCACAAGTTTGTCGAGTAAAGGGACATGGCCGTCTGCAAGCGCTGCGGAACCACGTTTCTGAGGGGGGGGAGAGGTGGTTTTTAGCGAGGAGTTTCTCGGTTCGGATTTTGCAGATGTCGCCAAATTTTAAAAATCTTGTGGAAATTTGCTGGATTATAATGGCCGAGGGTGAAAACGTAGTTGGGCATTGACTCTTGTCTTGGGGCTGACAACCGAACAAACATTGCTGTAATATATCATAAAAAGAACGAGGTTTTCACCGCATCGTGTGAACAGGTAAAGCCGTGGCGACAGAAATCGTGACATTTTAAGACATCCAAGTCGCAGCTTTACTGGCTCTGTGAGAACGGGGTTTTATGCATGGCTCGAGTCGCTGCCGAGGTTAGAGTCGTTGCTTGAGTCAAGATGCAAGCCGATGTGCCAACTACGTTTTTACCCTTCAGGAGAGGCAATGACGACTTACTGAGCCGCAACGGGTTTGAAATGACACAAGTCGAGGACGTCCGCCGATAAGAGCCGCAGATTGTGCATCTGCTTCAGTTGGGCACCTGGGCAAAAAGAAATTGTTGCATTTATGGATGTCTAGTAGATTTGCGAAATGCCAATATCTCTCACGTATCAGCCTTCAAGCGCAACGCATGTTCTGTATAACGAACGGTTCGGTCGTTTCCTTTGCCATTCCACACTACTAAATGACTGTTTAGAACGAAGTGCAATAACGACGTCTTAAGGTACGTTTTGTGTGGTGTGGCAGGTCGCTGCGTCAGCTCTAATGACTGCTGCCAACACCATCTTACAAAGCATTCTCGGTGGCACGGCTTTGCGGCTAACGGTTATTTTTTTGCGACTGGTCGAAACGCAATCGCACGCAAAGTCTGGTATGCAATTTTTTTGCGGCAGGTCGACATTTTCAAATTTAAACAATTTTGTTGTGTAAATGGTGATATATTTATTCTAAATATGGAATTTTAATAGGGAAAAAACAAGGTTTAGACCGCTTTATTAATGCTGCGAGAAATGGGGAAAAAATTGTCTGCTACGCATGGGTTTGCTTCACAATGGCAAAACGTCGCAATCGGCGGCTCTTAGGCCGGAATTCATAGTCGTCGAATAAGCACTACTTGTGTGTTAAAATTATACAAATAAGTACTACTTATACGACTATGAATTCCGGCCTTAGCCGCATGAGAAAAAACAACCCTGCGACCGACTTTGGCAACTGCCTTCGGCCGCAGTCAAAACTAGCCAACATTGCAAGCCGCCAGCTATAACCACACAAACCGTACCTTTAGTGGTCAGAGACAAAGTACTTAAGATTTTTATTTTCATTGGTTTTCGAAAGTCGATATCTTAAGACATTCCAACGCTTATGTTTAAGGGGTACTCTAGATACCGCGAATGCAGCTTTAGCACGTACGCTTTCTTCGACTTTCGCCGTAAATTGCATTTCCGGTGTTCGATCGAAAACCGAAGCACCATTAGGGCAAAAAAAAAACGACGACATTACAGGAGCTAAAAACGCCATAGGTGGTCATAAAAAGCCACGAAAGTTACCCAAATGGATGGTGAAGCTTTCTTCCAGCCGCGACGTGTTGGTCAACCAATGCTCGGCGCTGCCTTCCGTGTTCGAGCAAGACCTGGAGAGATAAGTTCGACTCGTTAAACGGCTTCGCTAAACCAAATTACGAGACACGGCCGACTTACATGAAGCTCGCCGTTCCCCCTGACGTGTGGTAATCCTCGTGGACCTTTGCAATCCACTCCTGAAACTCCCTTTTCTGCATTTCTCGCAGCGCGCTGATCTCGCTCTCCCACTTGCTCTCCAGCATCTACGAGAGAGGAATTTTAAAAGACGGTTTCGCGTAAAAAAAACTCGACGGCTCACCCCGTACCTGAATGTCTTCGAGCTGCTTGACGGCGAGGGCGTTGACTTCAACGTCCGTGGTGGATAGTCCGAGGCGGTGAACCGTGTCCTCCATCTCTTGCGTCTGCCTTGATTCCAACTGCTTAAGGTTGGAATCCCGCTTGCGGACGAGACCCTCCATCTGCACGGCGTACGAGTGCTCCAACGAGAGCAGCGTGTCCAACGCCGGAGAGTGGACCAGCGTGTGGTACATGTCCGAGAAGACGGTCTCGTTGCTGATGTTCTCGACGCTGGAGTAGGCGACGTGCTCCTCCGAGAACGCCCTCGACCAGGAGGAAGCCAAGCGATCAAGGTGCGTGGCGTCTCCGGCTTTTACAGCCTGCAGCACGGCGCTGGAGTTGTTGCGGTGCCATCGCTCCAGCCTCTGGTTCACGTGCTCTTCGAGAGCAGCGGTCAGCGCTGAAAAGAGCCGAAGAAACCTCAACTGTGTTCAGACTTGAGACAGTTTCAAGCGGTTGTCTTTAGACTTAAGTTTAAGACAATTTTTAGCAAGGCTGATACTATTTTTAGCAGTTATGTCTTAAGACTATTAAGACACATTGCTGTTGGTAAGACCATACATGTGATAACTTACAATTTTTAGTGATTATGTCTTAAGACTAAGACACTTTTTGGTAACACCACACCTGCGATGATAAGACTTGAGACACATTTTTTGGTAAAACCCTTACTTTGATAAGTCTAATGCAATTTGTAGCAATTGTGTCTATTAATTAAGACACTTAATCTGGTAAGACTATAATGATTTTTAGCGATTGTCTTAAGGCTAAGACATTTTTTTGGTAAGCTTGACCACACCTGTGATCAGACTAATGCAATTTTTAGCAATTATGTCTTAAGATTATTAAGACATTTATTTTGATAAAATCTACCC
>JAQGCC010005612.1:0-11268 GCA_034698905.1 Xestoiulus laeticollis
GTCACAATCCGTCACAAAAAGCTGGACCCACCCACCCCCCCACATGCGTGACATCATTTATGAATGGTCCCATGGTCCAAACTAATTTCTTCAAGCATGCATGATGAAAAATAATACTAGACCTAAATTCCTGAACGTGTCCTATTTTCCTATTGAAACTTATAGCATTAATTGGCAATTTGTCCTAATATCCCATTTACATCGAGAATAAAGGAAATTGTTTGTCTATTTAATTGTTGTTAATCATCATAGTCAGTCTGTTTTATCTGAGAATATGTAAAGACAGTCGGTAGTTTTTACTATTTTATTAATAAACTTATATAAAAATGATGACAGAGGTTTTCATGCTATGGTTCCCCATTTTATGATACTACATCAGATGCAGCTAAATACTTCATGATGATGTCACCGGCTCGTTGTTTACATTGTCATCGATGGTGAACTCATTTTCAAACGACAAATCAACAAAGTCGTTATTTAAGATCCAACTCAAGTTCATAGCGTTCTCCCTAAAAGGGTTTTCATGTGCCAGAAGTTCAAATTGTTACTGTAATTTTAAATCTAATTTTGACGTAACGCATAATTGATGTAATTATGTCAGTTAATGCACCGTGTAAAGTGTTGTCAAATCAGATAACACATAGCAAACCAACTTGACAATAATAATAATTAGCACTAGCTTGTAATCACTGCTTGTAACGTGAAAATTACTGGATTGTGTCTGTACTCCTGTAGACAGATGATACCGAAATGTTTGATGTTTTACGACTTTTGGGTGTAGATAGTGGGGTTGACTTTGATGGGTTGGAATCATCTTTAATTTTGATCATTTGAATCCTTTCCCTTATAACTTTTATTGTTTTTTTCTTGCAAACGTAGACTATGAAGATAAGAACGCCTTGCAAGCAATTGATGAGATCAGAAATGTACCAAACCGTCTCATTGGTGTTCTTCTGAGCGAACCAAGAAATCATTTCGGCAAACCAAGATAATCCCATGATGACGAATAATTTTATATAAACTTTGAATCTGAAAATGGAATGAAAACATTTGTTTATGTTTGGTTTGAGTTATTCTGAAAAAACGAACACTGGACCCTTTGGTTTGACTTACAATTGCATTTTTGCTCTATTATCCTTATGCAAGATGTCCGTTCCACTACTCGCTTTTTTAATATTTCTTACGGTAAGGCCAAAGAAAGTAGCATTGCTGATAAGAATGATCAATATTGGTCCGTAGAAAAATGCAAGAATGGCTAGATTATCTCTGTGTATCCAATTGTGATTTTCAAAATCGAAGGGAATATCGAGTTCCCTTAGCAAGGACTTGTTGAAGGAGAGTCCAATGACAGCAATGCAAAGTACGATCGGAATGCCATATGCATATGTACATTTAAGAAAAAACCAACGCCTCTGAAAGATAAAATACCACAGTATTAGTGCTGCTAAAAATGGTTCAGACAGTCTGAATACTATACTTTGAAAAGTTAGATGTCTCAAAGATATTCGAATTTTTGGGGAACTTGTAAAATATGCATGGTTTTGTCATCGTTAATGAACAGTGCTTTAGTTAGACACATAATCAAGACAACACTATTTTCAGATGTCTTTGCATATTTTTCAGAAATCGTTCAAGGCCATCTTTAAGATCAAATCAATGGCGTTCTAAATCGTGATTTGAGTAGCATTTGAGACATAAAATGTGCAACAAAGTAAGAAACAAGGATGTACTTCCTACAAACAGGAAATTACTTGATGTACAGTATAAACGATTTTGTCAACAAGCTGGAAGCCAGGTAATATTTTTCCTCCACAAAGTTTATATTTGTACATCCGGTACATGTTTATTTTTTTAAAAGAAATTGTGCATGTCAATGACTGCAGGCAATTGGTAATGAGATACATGTACAATGATTTTGCCTTATAATTCAAACTATAAAACTATAAATGTGTATAGTTGACAATCGATTTTGTGGACTAAATGTAGTCTGCAAAAATCGAAGGTTTACTGAATATTTAAATATTGGTATACAATTGTAATACGTACTCCTCTCTGTTGACTGGCTTCTGGAGAGATTGGTCCTTGAACATTGGAGAATACCCGCCACAGGTCAAATGACAGGACATTAAGCCATAAAAAAGCGGACAGACCGAAGATGTACTGGACTGCGAACATAACTATATTGCCGGATAGGTCAAAATAGATATTGTTGGTAAAAAAGCGGACACTCATGACCACATACATAACTAGAAGGCTGAATGCCAGACACAGAAGGGCTTTGGTGTGGTAGTTCAAACGGGGGAAGAATAGATGGGCCAAGAGGGCCAACAGCAGGCACAATGCCGAAATAATCGATGCCACACCGTACAGGTACAAGGACAGGTCAGATGTTTTTTCCATCTTCACTTTTACTACACAGACCAAGGCGAAGGTACCGTCTTCGGACATGATGTATTGCCCTATGGGATAATTTATTTCGACGACAGATGTAGTGTGCAAAGACATGTCAGGTAACAGTGTCATCTCCTCGGCCCCGATGTATGTAACACCTTGACATGTCAAGACTTCGTAATCGGTTTTGTAGCACACTTTATCAACCGAACCGTTGGCGAATGTCTGATAGTAGCCAATGTCCACAGTGCCGTTGACATTACTTACGAAGACAGTCTTGTTCGGGTACTTGACATAGCCATCTTGGGGAACTTGATAAGGCATGCAAGAGTGTGGAAGAGGTGCCTTTTCCAGATTTTTTGAGTCATCCCAGGCACAGACGGTCACACGATCCACTTCGAGGTAATAGTTGCCAGGAAGTACATTTACATGTTTGATGGAATTATACAACAAGTTCTTCAATGTACCGTTGTCATATATGATGTACTCGCCATTTTTCAGAAACACTTTTTGACACTTCATGAAATTGGAAGCGAAAGGTTGACATCGATACCTGATGGAGTTGTCTTCGAATATGGTAATGTTTTCTGTGGACATATCTGATGTCCTGTTGTCCGCCATCTCCGAGCAAGACATGGGTTGGCACAGCTGGAATGGAATTCCTTTTTTGATGACCTGCGAGTGCCTTTTTGGACACCATGTAAAACCTTCTGTGCCATTGGCATTATTCCCAGCCGAATTTTGGCACACCGAAAATTGAAGTAAGCCTAGCACCAAAAACAGACTAACTGCTCCCTTCACTGCAGCCATGGTTATCTGGTGTTTTGAAAGCCAATGTGAAAACGTTTTCCTGCTCCTAGTCTGTTAAACTTAAACCGAGTGAAATGACGAAATTTGTCGGATGAATGTTGATAGCACTTCACTGGAATCCGCATTTGAGGATGTTTGGCAAGCGTTTGCCAAATGAGAGGTTACCTGCAACAAATATGTACCTACCTATGGCTGGTGACGTCATCCTTCAGCCAGAAGCGAGGTTGAAGGTAGTTATTAGCAAGTTTTCAGTTGGGATTTTCCAGGTCTTTCGTGTTGAGTTGCCATTCATCCTTACTGACCAATGAGAATAGTACGCTATAAATAAACTTTTCCGGCATACATAATGTAGGTTCTTAATAATGCAAAGTAATTGCTTAGATAAATCCAGCTTCTGTAAGCTTATATAGAGTTTCTACAGTATAATAAACCCGGATTTTGCAAACTTTTTGCTAAGAGATCATGTGCTTCTATAATCCTGTAAACTTCATGTTTGCATCACTATTGTTTTCATAATTTTTGAAAACGATATGCAAGCTTTAAAAAAGATGTATAATAAATATTACTTTTAAAAATCAATCGTCATTAATGAAAGGATTCTTAAAACAGATTTTGTTTACTTAAGGTTAATTTCTAACAAAAACCCATGGCATAATTCGTATTAAAAACACACAAACAAAGGAAATGGCATCTTTTCATTTTGCTGAGATTTATGTGCAGACTGTACAGGCACTATATTGGTTTATAACTTTTCTATCTTTATATTTGTAAACAAATATGAAAAAGTCTATAAAACATCACCTCTGCTGCTTTCAGACTAGTATATATAATATTAATATTTTATCATCTTCGCCTAGATAGGTAGACGTTTGCCGAGCAAACAGTATATTAAAATCGACGTTTACTTATGACAGCTGGTGTCCTTCGGGTGTCCTATTTTCATCATGAATTCCCATTACCATTTGCGTGATTATTATTCTATAGCTCTAATAAATAAAGATGGGATAATTCCTATGAATCGTTTGTTTATATATTTTCGAGATTATATTTGTGTGTACCGAAAGTCAGCAGACAAATTTACAGGGTTTGTAGCTGGTGATATGTGAAGTATAAATGTCCAGGGTTCATGTGGGCGCTTATGTCTCCTGGACATAAAAAAGTGCATTTTTTTTTTGGTTATACCCCTATGCATTTGCATTTCACCGAGGTGTTGTAGAGAAGCCAAATGAAGAAAGCAAGGGACATCCATGTAAATAAATTTTCCCTTATGTAAATCATCCCCAATTTGCAATACAAAGACAATTTTAACAGTGTTTGTAACTGGTGGTATGCAGAGTATAAAGGCCCAAAGAACCTTTTTTCTTTTTGTTTCTACGTGTTCTTTGGGCATTTATACTCCACATACCACCAGCTACAAACCTGGTAAATTTTTCTGTTGACTTTCGGTTCACCCTGTATATTGCTGTAGATTCCATATCAAGAATAGGATTTAGAAAATTACTTGTGGCAAACAGATAAGCTTAAAGTTAAATACAAGTTACACGAAATGAGAGAGCCCTTTATTTATTTCAACATGAGCCGGACCTAACTAATTTGTGTTAAATGAACACATGGTTCATAATTTTGAGACAACAGTTAAATTTTGTACATGGGTTTTTACAAAGAGTAGAAATGCAACTAAGCAGCTTTTATAAGCAGGATTTTACAAATTTCTGTTAAATGACCATGTGACTGGTTTTTCTTAAACTAATCGTCCACTCATGTAGTTTCATTAACATGGGTATGTAAAACATACGTAGGTTATATCACAACACTAAAAATAACAGAGTGTTGCGAAATGTAGAGTGTTCTGGAAGAATTTATCAGGTTTATTGAGAACAAAATCAGCAATTTGGCTCATGTATATTTAACAGCTTTTTGTGTACAAAACATACAAAGTTCAGGAAGAAATTCCTGTAAAAAAATAAAAAACTGGAATAGTTATTTTTTTTCTTATGAAAAGTATAGTATATTTTTTGCATCGTTTATTAATATCATCAGTGTCATCTTAAAAAGATGACTGATTTTCTAGTTTATTGATTTTTCAGAGAAAACAACGTGTATAAAAATGGATATTAAAACAGATGTAAGAATAAATGCTTCACAACTAATGTATTTGACCTATGCAAGACCATTGTCCCTATTTTACAATATCATCAATTATTTATATGGGTGTTATAGAAATAGTCGATATTTGTTGTGCAACAACTCCTCCATTTTGAGAGGATATTTGGGTTGATTTTGATCCATGAGATACTCCCATCGTCTTCTTTGCTGTTATTTTACATTTTTCTGCTATTCTTTTCATAGTCTTTTTCTTGCAAACGTAAACTATAAAAATGAATACGCCTTGCAGGGTGTTGATGAGATCCGTCACGTACCAAACAGTTTCATCCGTCTTATCCTTTGAAAACCAGTAAACGATTTCTGCAAACCAAGATATCCCCATGATCACGAATAACTTGATATACACTTTAAAACTGCAATTAAAAAAAAAGAAATAATGAGTCACTATAATTTATGAAGATCAGTTTTGTTCCATGACAACAATTTCATACTGAAGCCATAAGTATACTTACATTTTTAATTCTCTATTATGAGAGCGTAGGATAACTGATTCCCTTCTTGCTTTTCTTATGTTTTTGACTGTCAATCCAAAGAATACAGCATTGCTGGCGAGAATGACCATCACAGGCCCATAGAATAGTAGAAGGGTGCTAACCTTCGACCCTTGGAACCAATTGTTGTTGTCAAAGCTCATGTGAATATTTAATGTTTCTTGCATAGTATTACTGAATGAGATACCAATTGCACCAGCGCACAACAGTACAGGAATTCCAAATGCATAGGCGCATTTACATATGAACAAACGCTTCTGGAAAATATAATGCAAACAATGATTACTTATCTGGGTTTCAACATACATTAAATACTAATAATAATTAAGAGATTATGAGACTAGAATCTTTACCCCTTTTTTCTTGGTAGCGAAGGAAGGCGAGGGCGCTTTCTGGTTGGAGAAGACCCTCCACAGGTCAAAGGCCACCACATTGAGCCAGAGAAACGAAGAAAGTGCAAAGATGTATTGAACCGCAAATATGACCATATTGCCCACGTGAGTAAAGTCGATTTTGTACCCGAAATTCCTTATGCAAACGGCAATATACATAACAAGTAGACTGAAAGCTAGGCATAGCAATGCCTTGGTGTGATAATTTAGGCTGGGAAAGAACAAGTGGGCCAAAAGAGCCAATAGAAGACATACTGCCGAGATCAATGATGCTACACCGTACATGTTCACCGTAAATTCTCCTTGATACACACGAGAGCTCCTGTTAACACAAACTAGAGCAAAATCCTTGTTTTCCTCAAGAGCATATTCGCCCAAAGGATATATTATGTTTCTAACCATACTCGTGTTTAGTGCCATTGATGGCAATATTGCCATTTCGGTGCTCTCAATGACGATCTTTTTCCCACAATCCAAGACCGGAATATCTGTTTGGTAACACACTCTGATCACTGATCCATTGTCATACAACTGGTAATAGTCCTTAGTGACATTGTCTCTGATGCTGTTGATGAACACGGTTTCGTTGTTCTGCCATCTATAATCGCTCTTTTGGACCTCGAAAGTCACGCATGCTTTGGGAGTTGTTACCAATTGCATTGGAAGAGCTGAAGATGCATGGAGGCAAACAATCACTTCATCGGATTGGTAGAAGTATTCACCCTGTTGAATGAAAGACTTGTCAAGTTTGTTGTAAATGGTATAATTGCTGCCTTTGGTGTATTGATCACTGCCTATGATTGCTTTTTGGCACATTCTGAAATTCGAGGTGAATGGTCGACATTGGCTGCTGGAAGTATCATTAGTACCCAATAAAGTTGAAGAAGCGTCCGAATTTAAAGGTGTTTTGGCACAAGACATTGGCAAACAGACATGGAAGACGAATCCTTTCATTTCCAGAGCTTTGTAACTTTCTGGACACCATATTGAAGTTGGGAACTTTGAATCCATTCCTGATGCATTAACAACACAGAAGTAGAATATTGATAGGAAGACATGGAATACTAGAACATTTAGAATATAAGCCATCGTAACTAATGTAAAAACGACTTAAAAGTGTTAGGCGGTTTCGCATCATCAAACTACTGAATGTGACTCAAGTTAGAGGATGTTGCATATGAAATTGAGGCAACTTGCATAGGTGAATGCAATAGGTTTACCTACTTCCTTTTTCTTCAAGAAACATAAAACGTGTTCTGGCGGGTTTTCCCCACATTCTCCACAACGTTAACAACCTTTCTTCTACAGTTTTTTTGTCTTATGATATGTTGGGAAAAGCATACAAATGACGTGAGCAATTTCACTAACTATACCCGGTAAAATATTCTGTATAACTACTAGTATACTCTTGCATAACTAAACTCATGAGTTTTATTGATCAAGTTTTCACATCATAGACGTATCACTATAATGTATATATATCTGTATAAGTACATGTAGTTTCTTGCAGCTTTATGATTTTGCTGTATCAAGGTTGGCTTAGTGGTTATGCTTAGCTCCTTGAACTCGGGAGACCCGGGTTCGAACCCCGGTCGGCTATCCTGGTTGTGGTTTTTCGTGGTTTCCCACAACCCACATTAATCGCCCATAAAGGCAAATGCCGGGATAGTTCCCCAAAAAGCGGCCACGACCGTATAAAGTTCACTTTAAAAAAAATCTGGCACTTTGCCCCCTGCCACATGGCATACTACATGCTGACTGCAGGGTATTGAATTGAATTGAACCTTGTACCCACTGCAGGAGGCCTACAACCACCTGTGTTGTTGTAGAAATCCATAGAAACGTATGCAATTGCGCTGTATTTTACTATTTAAATACGTTTTTTATTATAAGTAAATACTTTTATTTACATGTACTGTATCTTTTTCGCAACCATTATTTTAACAAACACCCATTTCTTCCAACAGAATTTTTAATGATATTTTCCAAGGGCAAATATTTTTTATTTATCCTTGGCTTCATCAGCCCTAAAGCCACCTTTGTTAGAAAACTGTTTACTAGTGTGATTTTAAATTGCGCTTTGTCCAGAAAGATGCAGTTTTATCCTGATTTTAAAGGTATTAAAGTCTTTTAAGTTATGATAAACTCATTGGATCCAATATTAATTAATATAAAAACCACGTACATGTATTTCCGATATGCAAAATAAATTACCTTTACAAACTTTACAATCTTTGGAAATCTTCGAAATTGCAGCATTAAATGGCTCTATTTCAAATGTGTAGTAATGATGTAATTATATAGTTAGCATAAGAAAGTTAGCAACCTGCATGTTGAACAGGTTTCACTTTCTGTTGAATGAAAAAAATATGCTAATTTAATGCTGCAATTTCGAAGATAGAATCGTTAGAGGTTTAAGCTGGGGCCCATTTTAGGGGCTCTAATATATGTACATGTACGTGTATATATCGCATGGGGTGAGGTTGGTATATAAATACACGGAGAATTTTTTCCCCTTGGTTGGTTTCATTTTGGTTGACCCTTGGGTATGTCTCAGGAATTTTAATTGTCCGGGGTATGTCTCAGGACTTTTGGTCGACCCCGGGTTTTCATTAGAAATAAAAAAAAAACAGAAAGCAATAGAAAAAAAACTCTCCGGCTATTTATAAATATCTGATCTAAATGATTGGGATGCCCATTCTCAATGCAACAGATTGATACTGTAGACAACTTCTGGGAACTTGCATAAGAGACAACATTTCAATAATTTAAAAAAATCACAAAATTTCAAAAGTACATTATTTCTGCAATACATTATACGTGTATTATCTCTGATTCTTTATTTCGATTTGAAGAGATAATGTAATATACAAAATAATTGAACAAACTGTAAATACATCCTATCAATTTTAATAATTTTAAAATTTTAAGAACTTGTGAGATTTGTTACATGTAAATCAAGACATGTTTAAAAGACATGAGTTTCTTTAAAAGGAGACAAAGAAGAATACATTCAAATATTTTTTTAACGTTCAAGGGTATGGTTAGGGGGTGAGAACATTTTTTCAAGGTTTTTTGCATTCTACTTTTTTCCTAATGTTTTAACAGGTTTCTAAATTAAAGCAAATAAAAGAAAAAAAAATGGTTTGGTAAAAAAAAAAAATAAAAAAAAATAAGCCACAGCTATACATTTTAAATAATTGCAGTTCGATGAAACTTGAAAGCTATTTCTACAGTCCTTTTAAGTTATCTAAGCATTTTCTTGATGTCCTCCGTTTTGCATCAGCGGACATAATTTGCAAGAAGTTGTAGAATATGCAAAGAGAAATGAGATAATATATGTACATGCGCATACCTTCTGGATATGCCTCCTGACCACGGTTCATTGTAAGATCATGTAAGGTTCATTTTAGTAGTTTACATGTAGGCTTTGATATGAATTGTAACTTCCAATTAATAGGTCAATACAATTTTATACTCCCTTAACAATGACCTCATCATAGCGCTTTCATAATTTTACATGACTACTAGTATAAGCTTGAAATTTGATTATAAACTACTGTATTGGTATGCGTCTGAGTGCATCCAAGTTGTGAGGGCGTTCTCCAAATCTGTTAAATCAAAATTGTAGTCTGAATTTTAAAGAATTAATAGTATATTGACGTCAGTTGTTTTAATGAGACAGAGGAGGCTGCAACTATATATTCTTACAGAATGTTAAGTTTATTTACGGTATATTTTACGTATATATTGCGTCTGATAAATAAAATATATACAAGATAAGGTGATGTTATACTTTCATTAATTGCTTTTGTGATCAAGGTCATAGGTAGGGTGGCAGTGAATCTTTTAACGGTCTTTTTTTTTGCTTTTTTTATGTTGGTTAGGTTCATGTCAATGTCTTTTTTCAATGCCTTACTGAAAAAAATGTTTGTATAAAAATATCGTTAAGAAAAACGTCAGAACTTTCATTATCGTGGGACAAAAAAGGTATACAAATCGAGGTATATAAAAGGTGGTTTTACAAAAGCTTGTCAAAGTAAATATAACCATCAGGTTATACGCAGAAATCAGGAGCAATACAACGGTCTACAGATTGTGTTTTCATGACTCTACATGCAGTGGAAAAGGTTGAAATGTCAGAACAAAACTTAGCAAAGTTTGAATTTTCGACAACTCCATGTAGATACGAACAGCTACATTGTCTAGTGATCGATAACATCGAGTATTTTAAACAACGCAAAGGGAAATCCAGTAGAAGATTTCTGGACTGTTTTTCTCAGATTTTAGAGTATTTAAATGCCGTTGAAATTGAAATCAAGGACTTGTCGTCCATTGTCCACTTATATGATTTTGACGCCAATACTCCTGGCAATGGATACCGTAGCATGATCTCTGTGGTGGACACATTCGTGGAAATTAGCATGGGATTGTGCCGAGAGATCATCAACGAGCGACGACGTTTTAATTTTCCCAAAAAGCATTATTTTCGAGAAGTAAGAGCATTTACTAGTGTGTTGGGAGGACTCTTAACTCTGATACGTATTTCGCAAAAAATACGTCTGAAGAACGCACCAGGAACCCTGTTTTCAATTTGCGATTCAACTTTTCTCCATGATTTTGGAGCGGACATGGAAAAAGTAGACAGGACATGCTTTTATGGAAGATTGATTGCATTTCAGGTTCGTATTCCTTAGCTTATCCTATACATTTAAATTAATTTTTTTTTACTGAAATAACAATCCTATAAACATTAAATGAAATATGCACTCATATCTAAATGTGCATATCTTAGACTTTAAAATGATATATTCATGCATGTTGGATCATTCATTAATGATCTTACAATAATTTATATATTTTATCAACGATTTGCTGTTGTTTAATAAGAAAATACTTTGTTTAAGGGGGATCTGAACTGCATGTTTTGCTATGAGGGAAATTTTGAAACATACTTTTAAAAAAATTACTTGTTATAATACAAAAATAAAAATTGATAAAAATGCAGTATTTTTGTA
>JAQGCC010005613.1:0-11268 GCA_034698905.1 Xestoiulus laeticollis
CGGATGGCGTTGGCGCATCAATCTCTGTTGTAGTGTGAACCACACGCCAGATTGTCCGGTATGACAATTATGACGTGACTGTGATGTCAGAGGTAAGTTCTCCGTCGAGTCCGTTAGGTGTGAATACGGCATTAGGGTGCGCAGTAGCATTATAGGCTACTTAAGGCGCTTCTGCTACACGACACGCCATTTTTAATTTTAATTTGAACGTCGTTTATGCTTTTGCATTTTAAATGCAAAATTGTGATTAGTCATCAAAAACGTACTGATAACTAGCTGCACAAACTCAAAACAGGCTTAATTACGTTTTTGAAATGAAATCGAAACGTATTTTTAAACGGAATCGTAAGCGATTAGTGTTTTTACGTGTTGCCAATCCATATCAAATAGTACAAAACTTATAGCCTGTAGGCTATAGTTAACATTTTTATTACCGGAATCTACTTAAATATTAAAATCTAATATAAAAAATACCTTAATTATTTTAAAGAGGGTATCATACGATTTATTTTTAATTCGCCCTATTATTATACATGTATACATGTATACAGGGTGTTATACAGAAACAATACAGGAATATTTCACTAGTATTCCATATTAATAATATCGATTATGATGAAATTGGATACGACAAGCGTATAGCGCAACAAAGCGACCATTCAATTTCATTAAATTCGTTTTATCCGGTTTCGTTTGCATTATATTGATCGACAGAGGGCCTGCGCAATTGGTGCACTCAGGGGCAAGGTTACGAGGCAATGAAGCCCATAGAAATTAATTGCTGGCACCAAGAACCCCTTAGTAGTTTAATAAGCAAAAGGGTTTGAAAAGGAGAGAACGCATTCGATGGAGATTAATTTAAATAAATGTCATCCTGATTAGAAATGGATGAAATGTTGCATAACATTCCTCACCGAGAGCAATGAAACCATTCATGGTCGTCTCTAACTGCACTTCTGCAAGTGCAATGCTCTAATACCGACCAGTAGTACATGCATACCAAAGCTCATGCGTTACATTGGTTTTGCTCAGAAGGGTTCTCAATAGAAAATAAATTCTTCTTCAAATAGTAACAAATAAATTCAAGGGTCCTTCACTTCGAAAGTTATTGGTTTTGAGAGAACAACGTGTACACGCGACTTCTGATCTGGAGTCAAGAGCAGCTTTTGGCAATGAGCAAAAAAAAAAAAAAAATGCTTGTACAATGCTTATTTTCACCTTAGTTGAGAAATGTAAATATACAATCCGTTCAACAAAATGTTTCATATGCCACAGCTTAAAAGACAAGTGCAACATGGACAAATCTGCCCGCGTATTTAGATGATATATTTATTTTCAACCATAATTGTTGTTTCTGCACACAAACAACTTGTAAGGAATTTGATTAGTTAGCACAACCAATTTATATACTTTATAGCTCCATGCAGCATACAAAGTATAAAATTCGTTTAAAACGATGCCGAATATAGCGATATTCCGGGCACAACGTTTCGAGCAATGTATTCGGTTGGTCTGCTATCTTATGTACATTAATTTGGTTCGGATACTACGATGCCGGATATAACGATAATTCGGACATAGCTATCCCATTTCGAAACGAAAACTGGTCCATTCATTCGCCTGGCCCTATAATGATTTTTGAGATTTCCTACCTCTTTCCCATTTTCTAAGTGCAATGACAAAATGATTTACAATCCAATATAGTTATTTTGTATTTTATCTGAAGCATTTTGTTTTCGTATTTTGTATTGAATTTAAGTCAAATTTAGTAATTACAATAATATATTCCGCTGCTGATATTTGTTTAAATTTTGAAATTTAGAAATACTTTTAAACTTTTAAAGTTCTATAAAACTATACAGACTTTAAAATGTATCTGTAGTATTGAATAATTGTTTTTTTCAATATTGGTAGGCTGATAAAAAAAAAAGTTTTAAATTTCTTTTTATTTTCCAACGAATTTACCTGTACAAAACCCCTTTATTAATTGTTATTCTGCACGTATTGTTTTCAGCCAAAACATTTCATAAATACATGTAAATCAATTTTCAACTTGCATTTCCGTGTATATTATTCTTGTTATTAATTGTACGTTTTATTTTTCATAAATCCGGATATAATGATGAAGGAATTAAGGCTTACCATTTCAATAGATGTTTGCAAGGAATGGATGTTTGATGTCATCGTGATGTCGAATACTGCTCTGCATTGCGTTACGAGAATTTATCTGTAATTCAAAAAGTGAACATGTTCTATCACATTGTTAGAAACAAAATAAACGTAAATAAAAATATTGAAAAATCAACAGCACTGAAGATAGGTGATGCACAGATGTCCACATGGCAAAAAAAGGCTATTTTAAAACACTGCTGAATTCAACGAATAAACAATTCAGGAAACTGTGCAAGTGCAATGTATCAGCGGGCATCGATTTTTGTTTGGGTGCTGCATGAACATTCAAATTCAGTTTGAATTCTAAACGATATATCATCCCCATTTAGGGATAAAGCAGGTTCGATCAATAATGGTCAACCATGACATTAGAGGTTTTTGGTCTTTTTGGTGCAAGGGTTCGAGCCATTGGCCTCCGTGTCAATCGAAAAATATAAAGAATATGTACTACTATGTTTTCCAGGATGTGTTGCCTTAAATTCGATCCTAAAAGAGATTTACATAGAAATTTACTGATATTGTTAATATTCTTTCAAATCAATGTACATAACATTAAGCTACATGTATGTTAGTTGATCGAATGATTGTTGTACAGTATAGAACCTGTCTAAAATAATCCTGTATAAAATAATATGTGCCTATCTCGACTTGGGACCCATGAACAAAATAATTAATTTCCATAAAGGGATATTTCATAATTTTTATAGATCCATCCCAATGATTTTTTAAGGGAATATCAACACTGGAACTGCAAAAAAAATATCAAGCATGGAATCAAAAATGTCAAACATGGAATCAAAAATGCCAAACATGGAAACAAAAATGGCAAGGAAATAAAGGGTAATTAAACTTTTCTTGTGATACCCAATAACTATACTGATTCATCTATACATGTGCAAAACAAAAATGGGGAAATTCCCTATTTTGCAGCTATGTAAGTAGTGCCGACCAATAGCAAGTGCCTCATGAAGGATTCAAAATAGGGAAATTTCCTATTTTGCATCTGTATAGCATGTTTACAGATGAATCTATCTAAAATAATATTTTTCCCTTGTCCCAAGAGTACTATTTTAGACAGGTTCTACTGTTCTGTGCAACTACATCTAAGTTTTAACGAGGTATGTACAATTTACCACAAGTTCTGCAGTATTTTTTTCAAAATTATCCATTCATTCATTATGCAGTCTACAATTTCCAACTGAAAAACTGAATTTAGGTTTAGTAATGATGGCTAAGGTTCTCTGCATTAATCAATAACAGAAGTATTTGAAACTTAAAACCAAAATACCCCGCAGTAAAAATGCATATGCAGTAGATGTTGGTTTTCCTAAAACAAACGTATAAAAATAATAGAATTTTTTATATAAGAATTTTTGGTTGTTCATTACCGTACAGTTGGCAGCAAATAAGTATAACTCGATTTTATGAAGATTGACATCAGTTCTAAACTTTCATCTTATACTCCTTCTTATGAAAATGCGGTTGAATTTACCATACAAGGATTTGCAATTACAAGTATTTATCTGTTTATAAAAAAAACCCTATTAGCCATGCTTCTTAACTATGATAAGCTTGCCTTATTCCAAGATTCTGCCAAGGAATTAACCATTTAATTAAACTTGATATGCACTGTCAGCATTACTCCATCAACCTTCATAAAAAGCGCATTTCAACTACTATTAATTATTTCGTCTTTTGCATAAGCACTGCGAAAAAGCCCATTCATCAGCAAGAAAAATATGCATTTGTTTACTAGAGCGTCGTAATATTAAACCTATTCTGCCACCGGCAGGCTTAAACAACGTATTTGCATTAAGGTATGAAAAATGACTATCTTTAGGAAAATAGGTATGAAAATTCCATCTTGCACAGATGAGCTCATACGTTACTTGATTTTATGTATGAGGCTAAACTTTTAAGTTGACAGCATCAACGACATTTTTTTAATAAGATACCTCACACATGCATGTCTGTAAAGATGAGCATACGAAATACAAACTGTTAGCGTTTACTACTACAGGGTGCTTGATATAGGTTACTTGAATACAAAATATCATAAGCAAAAATCTGATTCGTCTCATATATAGTTTTAATATACGGGTTTCCATCGAATATTCATGTAGATGTATATCTTGATATTTTCACAAATAGCTACAATTTCCAGAAAATTAAATTTGCACAAGGATACCACTAGTATGAAGACAGGTACCTATAATGTAGCCTTAATTAATGACAGGGGTTGTGACATACATATTCAAAATTTAAGGGTCGTTATTTGCAGAAAATATTTCCATCTTCTTAGTAAAAAAAACCACAGATACAACTAAAAACTTTTTTAATACTAAGTTGTAACTAACTAAATAGCTTTTTCCCTTCAGGGGTTGATTTCATGGGTTGATTTAATAGTTCTTTACTATAAAGTAATGCAAAAATTAAGTATTAAGTTATTTCTATAATTTTTTAAAAAATGTAAAAGCATATTTTCTTCACTATATTATGGTTTTAACTTAACTTTCATTCTTTTACAAAATAAAAATGGACAGATTTCAACAAAAAAAATCAGGATATTTGAACATATCATGTGTATTTTATGTATAGGTATAAATATGTCATGATATACTGCATATATAGCAAGCTTCACTGTAGTTATGAATTTTCTTTCATATGTGCAGATTGGTTCATTTGTTAAATATATACATGCAATGGTTAAATGTTGTATGTGAACCTTTTAAGAGGAATATAAATGCATAGCAAATATTGTGACATATTAACTACAACAATAATATGACAGTTTACTCAAAGAATGCAATAGTTCAGAACAGAAATGGTAATAATTTGATCAAAAGTAATTTGTATCTGCATTAAATGAAAAAAGCTGGCTACAGGCTAAAAAAGCTACATCGGATGTTCTAAATCCATTAAACACTAAAACAACAGCACATATGAACAGAAAACATTCAATACATCAATGTGCTCGATGATATTTCCCTATACTGTTAATGCACCAAAAGCACAAGCAATGTACACGTCTTTAAAATATGATTGCAATGTAGCATTATTATACCCATGGCAAAGTCACATTTGGAAAACAGCGAATATACATTAGACTAAAAAAAGTCATCGCAGTTCGTTCAGATTCCGGAAGGGCTAAGGGCTAATCGTTCAATTTGTCATTTTGTTGAAGCATGTTACCAAAATGAGCTAGCGATAGTTCAATTGGATCATCTTTCCCTAGCTACATGTACGTTGCTAAAAGCAATGGTTGATATCAAGGTTGGATACTAAAGTTCGCTAAGTATAGCTATAGAAATAGGATTACCTAAGCCATTAGTCAATGACAAACAAATTTTCCATAAGTTTTTATTCTAAAGTTCAATGGGATTATTCGGAAATGATTAAGTCAAGCTCTGAGTCAGAAAGTGATTCAATTTGTGCGATAAGGTATACCAAATAAGTGATACACATGTACTGAAAAGAAAGTTGAAGGAATTAATGTGCAGCTATAGTCAACAAATACAAATGTTATGTTCATTTATATGTCCAACATGCATGGTTAGACATGCACCATATTGCTTACATCATTCCCTTGATCTAAACTTTGATTCTGTTTAAATAAACCAAGCAATAATGGAAAAAACTGAGAAAAAAACATTTACTTTCTGAAACTGTACATGTATGTACCAGGTTGCTTCAATACATTTTATACTGGAAATAGAAAATTCCTTAATATGCAGGTGATGTCCAAATGCATTATATTTTTGCATTTTTCAGTTGAAAACTTGAAATCTACTGTATAAAACCCTAAAATAACAAAATGCATCCAGTGCACGCATTTCATGAATTACCACTTGGAAAGCATGCATCCAATTTTGCCATTTAAACTGATTACAATTTTATCATAATTCATTCCTATGCACCCCATGTACTTGTTTATTCCACTTAAAATTAAATATTTAAATTAGAGCAAGAATTATGCTAGTTACAGCTGATATTGTAACCAAGGTAGGTTCATTATTATGATGAATTAGTATTTTATGTTAATATATAGTCATAGGATGCACTAGCATTCCTGTTTTAATAAGTAAACTGTATATCGTCATCCCTTACTAGGTAATATAGTGCACATGTACAAGCAACAGATTCTATAGTCAAGCATATATGCATATTGCACACATGCATCCCAAATTTCATTTGTATGAGCTGTGTTATGAAAAAACGAAGTGTTGCATCACAGGTGCAAATATATGCAATAATTTTAAAGCCTCATTTTTCAAGCTCAAAATACATCCAAGGCAATGTAAAATATTACAGAATAAATTTCAAGTTCATTCATGTACATTGTACATATTTTATAGTGTCTACGAACATTATTCATTACTAAGAATCATGATTTTAAGTGATCTCTGTGGCAAAAATATTGTTGACCATAAATTGAGGGTGACATGATCAGCCGCTATAATTCAGAATTAGGCAAATGATTTCCAAAGAAATATGCTAACGCTTTAGGCTTCAGTCCCACTGATCTAATACCAAATTATGTAAATTTATCCCCACCAAAGAAATGCTTATCGAGCGTTTGTTTGTTGAGAGGTCTATTTTTACACATTTAAGGCATTAAGCATTTTGAATGGACGTACTGAAGTGAGATAATTTTAATCCCGACAGTACTTCTTTTCCTTGTATTGAGCACCATGCAGAAATACAATTTTTGCCAAATGCTGGATAGAGTCTACACAAAGCTGATGCATATCTTGTGATTACCCCTTAAATAAGCGTTAGAATGTTTTAAGATGGTTTATTTTAGAACCGATCCTTATAATCACTAAAAATATGAATCTTATGACACAACAGGGTATTCGTTATAAACAGTCATTTGGTATTGAGGTATTGCGAAGAGACCAGCCGAACCGTTCGTTATATTGAGCGGCTCCTTATACGAGATAAGTTAACACATAAGAGGTAAAGGCATTTTGGTCTGGACCAGCCAGTCTGTTCGTTATATCGAGAGTCGACTGTATATGTTAAAAGTATGAACCAAAAATCAAAGCAACTTACATGTACACACAGTGCACATGTAAGTAAAAAAATTGCAAACACATACATTAATTACTACATGTATTTATGTTTGCTCAACCCAATTTCATAGACGAAATTAAATACACTGTACATGTACTTCCGTTTTCCCATTTAATTCCTCGTTATGAATATCCTCAAAACTCTTGGTTACGAATCTAAATAAAGCAAGGTTATGCAAATGTCAAACCCAATGGCAATGACGAAGACTTATTGCAATTTATTATTTTTAACAAGTTATTTTCCCTTTTATTTATAACAAGCCAACTTAAAAATAAATCGCTTATCTATCAAATGATTTTGGGATATAAAATCTAAAAATGTATGAGGATATAGAAAATCAATGTTAAATTATGTTGTTTGTTGCTTAGCAAACCTTCATTTGTCGAAATTGAGACAAAACCATTTCATAGTTGTTTACAATCAAGATGCAAGTAAGGAAAACGTCAAAAAAACTGGCAATTTTATATTAAACAAAACTTATTACGGTACCCAAAGTAATCTAATAATCTAAAAAAAACAGATCGATAAAATCTCGATGGCACTTGAGTTAAGAAAAAAAAATGGCATAATTTGTACCTTCATCATTTCTTGCACATGTAGTTCGCAAAATAACGACAAATACATGTACATGTAATTTCAATCATTAAAATTTTAACTTGCATAACTGGTAATATGTAATTGACACCTCCCATCAGTTCTATGCCAAATATTTATCCAAGAAAATAGACGTTGGACCCCCCACTCCTAGCCCCATAGAAAGCCTAAAATAGCTATTTCATTGCCGAAATCTACGTTCAACAAGGGATCTTTGTGGTGTAATATCAATAGTATATGATGTCATTCTTTAAAGACCACATGGCATTCAAGAGTGATGATATATGTAAAACGGAAATCCTATTCATCACATTCACAACCTTACATGTATACATTATCATACAAAATTTAGGTTTAGTTTAAGTAAATTTAGCACGAACCCTAATCTCATTATCAAAAGTTTGCCAAGTAAAAATCTGCATTTCGAAATAAATACATTTAACATACATTTAGCTGTATACACGGTGACTCAAAAGTCAGTGCCATCAACATTTTGTTTACCATTATAGCTGTGAAAATTCTGTTCGTGTGGTTACATCATATGGTAGGAAGTCATGGGTGCTCTATCCATTGATGGTATTAGATGTTACCTAGGAGATTATACTTTCTTCTACATGGTATTTGAGCCTCTGTTGTATTGTTCTACTGCATGAGTTACTATAGAGCAGAAAATAAATTTTCCACTTCCCTTACTTTTCCAGTATTTAAAGAAATTTTTCTTGATCATCCTGACAACTGAATATTTAATAACACTTACATTATAATAAATTTTCATTTGGAACTTAGCGAATTTTAGGTGCCTTAAAATATATTTATATTAGTGGACAGAAACATTAATATTTTAGGTTAAAAAATATGCAATAAACAGATTAATTTAGGAAACAGATTAGAAAATGAGTTTAAGTGAAAAATATTCAATATCCAATGATGCAAGAATGAATAAGTGGGCTAACTATTGACTTTTGTGATAACTATTTATTGGCTACCTGAAAACAAATCCTCATATTTGTGTTAAATTTCCATGCCTTTTTAAAAATCAATTTTTGCAAGTCTATATACCTACTTTCCTTAACATTTCCAGGTTTGTGGGTGCCCTATAGTTAAACTTTGAACATAATAGTATCTAAGAATGATAAACGAGACATTCACAACAAGCTTTTAGAGAAAACCAACAGATTAAAGCCATACTGAAAAGACAGCGGCCATTTTGAAACAATATGGCGGATACTGTCTAACAGAATTTGAACGATTTCACTGTTGAAACGTTCCACTAAGTCTTAAACCCAGCTGCTTAAACCTGAATTAAGGAGTTCCCACACCCATTAGCACGCCTCCCAGTTCAAATCCGAGCACCATAATAGTATCACTATAGACTTAAATTATAAATCAGCAGTTTTCTATATGGACAGCTACCCAACGCACGTCCTGCAATTAAAAGCAATGGTGTAAATGCACTGATAAAATCTGCATATTGTGAACTTTGAAAATGGTGCTTTAAATATTGGTGAAAAAAATTGCACAAAATAGGATTTTAGGGAAGGAAGCACACGGACACGTTCAGGATGCGATCAATAATTAAGCCAGCTCACAGAGGATGAAGTTGCAATCAATCGTTGCACTAACATGGATTCAAACGACTGCACTTCTAAACATCCACCGATGGCAGTGGAGGATACGCCATACAATTCGGTACTTTTCCCAAACAAGGGAACACCATGTGGGTGGATGACACAGATTTTATCTTTTTTTTCTGTTATGGACGTCTGTGTGAGGGGAAAGGCAAAACATAAAAGGAAAAGGGGAGATGAATAATCAATGTCCGAAGTCCTGAATAAGGGTATCTAGTAAATAGAGGTAACAAAAGGCCCCCTGCCCCCACGTGGGACAGTTCCCAACTTAAAGCTAGCACACTGCCGTGGTCTTTGTTAACAAGGGTCACTTAATGCGGAAGAAAATATAGGCTAACTGTGGTTGGACCACATTTCTAAAGCTGGCTTAATTTTGAAATTAATTGAACGAAGGTAGTCCAGGGTCCCTTTAATGGACACTGCATGTATAACTATTGGTTTTTATGTCCCTGCAATGCATTGCAAATCGTAGGTTTCAGTTAATTGGACGTTTCATTCCAATTAAACAGCATTGAAAATTGTGTGCAGTTTGCAGAAAACATAAAATAATAACATTAAAGTAAGCATGAACAAGTTCTTCAACTGCAGCCTCCAGTTTTCTTGCATTATCGCTTTTTAGTCACATTTTGCTAAGCAGCTGTTAGTATAGTGATGGCCGGAGGCTGAGAGGAGCTAATTTCCTGTTTGACCAACACAACAATGCCAACCCATCATGCATCATTGCAAGCGAAATGGACAAGGTACCCCGCATTACAATACAGCGCATGCGCAAGCAGGTATCGCCATGTAGTGGCAAATAAAAATTGAAAACTTGTAGGGGAGAGGAGGTAGCAGTACCAAGCAAAGAAGATGGTTTCTTCATTAATATTTCAAAAAATTGCCATTTTAAAATGTTTAATTCACAAAATTATTCCGTACCATTATACAGAAAACACAAGCACGGCCAGCACACTCAAGCCTCAGTCAATTAATCAAAAAATGATCTTATCTGGTTAAGTTTCCCCATCGTGAGAGTACCTAATGTATAACTTTTGCTGAATTATCTGTGTGTACATTGCTAAAGTTCAGATATAATATAGTATTCAAGTGACTTTTCACATGAGTATTTGGGCCATTTGGCATTTGACCCATGCACATATAGTACACATTTTCAGTGGAGTCAGTCAATTCTGCCTATAAGTGTGATTTGTGACAAATAGTTTGTAAAATAAAAAACTAGGCTAAGATGGTCAAATACACCTTAAAATTATGTTGTTTCTAAAAAAAATTACCACTGTTTATTTCAATTCTGCATTCCCCTTTGCAGTAAGGTCTAACCAATTAGAAGGCGCCATTTTAAGAAGAGAACTCACATGTACTATAACGTCACATCTAATCTGTAAACTACAGACATGTGCTAATTTTTTGGGATCTGTTTGAGTTACGTACATGTATACTATGAATGCTTTCAAAGATTTCATTCTCACATTCAACATCCATAATTTCAAAATCCTAGCTATGGGCACCACTGATGTAAAATGGCTCATTGCATTAAAGTATGAAGTAAATAAAAGCCCTGGTGATTTTATTCTTTAAGATTTGTTCCAAATAAACCGATTAGTTAACCGGAATCCAAATAACCTAAATCCGTTTAAATTCAGCAAAACTTTTGGCAGTACTTACTCATAACTCCTCTCGTACATCCCAGAAACCAACATCATGATCACAACCCACAATTCATGTGGATTAACATATATATATATATATATATATATATATATATACACCACACACAAAAAAACGAGTGTTGTGTGGGCCG
>JAQGCC010005614.1:0-11267 GCA_034698905.1 Xestoiulus laeticollis
AACATCAAATTCCTAACAAATGTCATCAAAAATCATTTTACCTTATTTCCGACATTTCAACAATTTTTAGTACACTCTCAGATTCTCAAAGCTGTTAAGTTGTTGCTACAAAGTAATGTTTCCGTTTTACATAACATTATGAAGTTAAATTTTTTTTTTATAAATTGAATAAAAATGTATAAAAATACAGGATCAGCAGTACTACTGTCTTCATCATGTCATCAATAAGAAATGATCATTCAAATTGAGAATAAAAGTTAATGAATAAGAAAATTGCATTATGGGGAAATGCGAAAAAATAAAATTAAAGATGAATTAAAATTAAATGTCAACTAAAAATTTTTTTCTCGAACGAACAGAAAATTAAAATGTTTATGAAAATTAATAAACAGAAACTAATCTTCCTAAAAGCTGATATGGCCAATAAAATAATCGCAATGGATAGAGATGAATATAATAAAAAATAAAAGAACTTCTAGACGACCAATCTACATACTTGGACATTACACCCAACAAAAATCCTTTACCTTCTAATAAAAGCACCCTAAACAAATTAATTAGTAATTGGGAAATTAGAAAATTATAAGATGAAAAAATCTTAAATAACTTTAAATGTAAAGTGGGCACTATCCCAAGGCTATATGGAATGCCTAAAACGCATAAACCAGGTTTACCAATTAGACCAGTGTTTTCTTTTATAGGCGCCCCAAAGTATAATTTATCCAAATTTTATGCTAAAATATTAAGCAATTTGGTAGGCCAAACATTTTCTAACATTAAAAATGGCAATACATTTGCACAGGAAATTATTAATTTAAATTGCCCTACAGACCATATTATGGTCTCTTATGACGTAGTGTCATTATACACTAATATTCCGCTAGAAAAAGTAGAAGATTGTATAAAAAAATTATGGGGAAGAATTTCATTAATACCTGAAATCCTGAATTTTGAACTAGAAGATTTCCTAATAGGTCTTAACTTTTGTTTAAATAGCACTTTCTTTGTTTTTAATGGAAAAACATATAGCCAGACTTTTGGTATGGCCATGGGTTCTCCCATATCGGCCATTGCAGCCAATATGGTCATGGAGGATTTAGAGAACTCCATAAATATTGATATTATGGACATGACTTATTAATACAAAAGATACGTAGACGACATCTTCACAATAATAAAAGAAAATATGACCAATAATATGTTAATAAAACTACAATCATATCATCATAGAATAAAATTAACTATAGAAAAGGAAAAAGAGGGTAAAAATTCCTTTTGTCAATGTTTTTGTCTCTAGAAATAATAATGGATTAAAAACCAATTTATATCTAAAACCTACAAACTGTGGAAGATACTTAGATTACAATTCGGCTTACCCAATTTCAATGAAACGAAATGTGGCTGAAGCTTTAATAAATCAAGCGTTATCTCTAACATCCTTAGAAGAGGAAAAAAACAAAGAGGCAAATAATACAACAAGAACCTTAATGGAAAATAATTACCCTAAAAAATTTTGCATAAATATATTAAAAAATTTAAAAAATCCTACCGAAAGAGAAATTTCATCCAACAATGATAATAATAATAGATGGATAGGCATTCCTTACAATGAACATACATTTGAAAAGATGAAAAGAATCATGAAAAACTTAGGTATCAACCTGGCCCCTAAATTTAAAAACACGGTCTTTTCTGTTATACCCAATAAAAAAGACCCTATTCCTATCACTGAAAAAAGCGGAGTAGTGTACATGATAGAATGTAACAACTGCTTAAGTGTATACATTGGCCAAACAAATCCAAAAATTCTAGATTCAGATAATGGAATAAGGGGTCTCACACTTAGAGAAAATTTTAAAATGCTTTCAAATAGAAGTGCAATTAATCTGGCCAAAGACATTGGTACTATCCCTACAGCTTATCTATCTTGTCTCATAGAGCTGGGAATGAAATGACCTAATCCTCAAGTAAATAATATGGGATCAACTACACAAACAGATAACATAAATCCTTTCATTCCAATAGATAAAATAACTAACCATAACGAAAATAAAAATTTCCCACCTAAAAATAACACAACAACTTTGACCTTACGGAGGAATCCAGACAGAGCAGCAAAGAATAAATTCAGGGCCAATAATTTATTTAATTAGAATTCTAATTGAGATTTTCGAGAAAAAAATTTTTAGTTGACATTTAATTGGGTTGTTTGACCTTCACCTTTAATTTTATTTTTTCGCATTTTTCCATAATGCAATTTTCTTATTCATTAACTTTTATTCTCAATTTTAATGATCATTTCTCATTGATGACATGATGAAGACAGTAGTACTGCTGATCCTGTATTTTTATACATTTTTTATACAGTTTAAAATTTTATTTAACTTTATAATGTTATGTAAAACAGAAACATTACTTTGTAGCAACAACTTAACAGCTTATAGAATCTGGGAGTGTACTAAAAATTGTTGAAATGTCGGAAATAAGGTAAAATGATTTTTGATGACATTTGTTAGGAATTTGATGTTTTTTGATTATAACCTGTACGTTAAAAAAAAAATGTAGGATAACTTTTTAATCCTCTGCTTAGTTATAGATGTACTTAGAATTGGTTTTTATAATTATTTTAGTGCCTGATGAAGGACCATATAGGGTCCGAAACGTTGCATAATAAACGGAAAATTTAATTGGCTGCATTGAAGTAACGGTGTAATTTAGTATGTAACTAAGTAATGAAAACACCCGAACATAAACGTACATTTCATATATTTTTCAAAATTCGTGAACCCACAAAAGCTTATTTTCTAATGTATTTTTATTTTAGACTCTGGCGAATTATCTCGAAGAGAACAACAATTGGATAAAAAATGTAGTCAACATTGTTCGAAAACCTCTTCCCGCTCAAAATCGTTTTACTATTAGTGCCCTTGTTGTACTCGATGTTCACGCAAGGGATATAGTCGCCAGTCTTGTGGAAAAGGGCATTACAAGCGTACTGGATTTCCAATGGCAGTGCCAATTACGCTATTATATAAAGGTAGGCCTACTTCCATTAAATTTTTATTGTGGGGCAGCTGTAACAAAACGGCAATATTTTATATGCATTTGTGATGAAAGCATGATTTTTGAAAGAATGCATTGATTCAGATATTGGTGCTGTTTGAATTAGCTAATTAAGGCCGCTGGCCCTTTTTTAAGGGGCAGGCTTCTTTTTGAAATATACACATTGGTACGAACATGTACACAGTGAGAAAAAACATTTTAGTATTTTTTTTAAATGGTCACTGCCATGGGCACTGGCAATCGAGATCACTATAATGCAATAACAATGACAGCAATATTAAACATGGAACAAACATTTAAAATGGCAAAAGTTAGGGCACATTTTTTATGTTACTGGTACTAAAGTTATTAAATGCATGGTTTTCAAGATCTTTTGAACAGGAATTGAGTAGAGGGGTACATAATTAATTGATTGGGACCGACAAAAAGCGAAAAGATCGAGATTATACAAGGTTGCCAAAAACAGATCATTTTCTAAACGAAGTAAACTTTAATTCCAAACAGACGCAAGTCTAAATTAAGCCAATCCGACTCAACAAGTATGTTGTTGAGCCAGTTATATGAGGGGAATCTGGGGTGGCAACACCTGACACTGATTATGGATGCTTAACCTAACACTAGCCCTTTTCACAGCTCCATGACAAATGGCACTAGAACCACTCCTGCCTATCTAAATATACCGGTTCTGGAAAGTTGGCATCTAAACAACATCCTCATGATCAGGTGCTCAGTTTAATCACCACGCTAACATTTTATATAGTCTGTTTCAGCGTTTCATGCCACATTAGCAATACGCCGGACTGCGGCACTGCCTAACCTGCCCCTAACCCAAAATAACCTATATCCGGTGCCAAATGTTTTGTACCGAATAGGTTAGGATAGGTTAGTTTGGGTTAGGGGGCGTATGGGCGTATGGGGCCGAAACAGACATAATAAAATTTTAGCATGGCGGTTGTGCTGTTAGCTAAAGCGCGATAACGCTTGATCTATAGAGGGCGCTCAGTTGTCTGTAAATACCCATAATGCACATTGAATAAAAGTTAGTTGTTACCCATACAAATGTGCAGTCAACACGTCACTACATCTAAATGGGCTACAAACAATACATGGTGGCAGCGGAGATCAACACAAACCTGTACATTTTCATCATATTTGAAGCTTAATTTTACTATCTACAGTGACTACGAGAAATGGCCAAAATTCTACGGATTTTAGAACATTTTTCTCCTAAAATTGGAGCTCTGGTCATCAGGCCTACTAGGAAAACGTGACTGTACTGGTTCAATGGAAGTATCACATCACCTGATGAATTGGCCTTCACAACAACTGCAAATTGGCCAAAATGGATTCGAAGATTCGAACTGTACAAGGAGGTGACCAACCTAGCTGAAAAACTAGGGAAAAAGCAGGTTTCAGCTCTTTTAATGTATATCATATGGGGGTGACCGCACAAGAGATTTTTGACTCTTTTAAGCTGACGGATGCAGAGAAAAACAATTATGATGCAGTCATCACAAAGTTTGAGAAGAAATTCATCGCCAGACAAAATGTGATCTATGAACGAGCCATGTCTTATAACCGCAACCAGAAGGATGGTGAAACAATGAACGAATACATCACTGCTTTACACATAACAGTTAAGCATTGCGAGTTTGGATCACTATATGATGAATTCATCAGGGACAAACTAGTCAACGGTATCAGGTATCGCAAGCTAGCAGAAAGGTTGCAACTTCAAGAGGACCTAAACTTAGAGAAAGCCGTTGAGATAACAAAACAATCCGAACAGGTAAAACTTCAGAATTTGGAGCTCATCGAAGCAACTACCCAGATTAGCATTGACAGAGTCGACACATGCAAGTCTCAAACGGCAAACTTCTGGAGAAGTAAGACAGAAAAGGCTGACTACACGGAAAATCCAAGCAAGTCTAACTACAACTCCAGACAAACAACCAGGTCTTGTTAAAGGTGCGGCGGAAAGTTTAATTTATTTAGAGATTGTCCTGCTGCTAAATGAACTTGTCACAAATGTAAGAGATCAAGTCACCATGCAAAGATGTGTAGGAATGCCACAATTCAACAAGTCAATAGTACAGATGAGACCTTCACAGAGGATGCCTTAATTGGAACAATCAATACAATTTACGAACAGTCTGAACATTGGGGCGTATCGGTGAATATCCGCAATTCTAAAGTTAATTTCAAGGTGGACACTAAAGCCGACATTGCATCCATCTCTGACATCTCATACGATAAGCAGTTTGCAGGGGTTCAATTGAAACAACCGGAAAGGCGTCTATTCAGTGCGAGTAAAGGCGAAATGACATCGGTGGATTTCTTCAGAGAGACCAGTGAATACCAAGAGAAACAGAGCTCAACGAACATATGCATCGTTAAGAGTTTGGGACAGAGAAACCTGCATACAACTGGGTATCTTAAAAAAGGCTGACCTAAACGCAGTGGAGTCCAACCAGGAAGACATGTTATTCAACCCAAAGACAAAGTTTCCAACGATGTTCAATGGCCTAGGAAGAGTATGAATACCATACAAGATCTTACAAGAAGAGATGACAGGGACCGGGTGGTCAGCCCCAGTGAGAGTTTTACCCCGAGAGGGCCGACCAGTAACTGGCGCCCAGGCAATCTAGGAGGGTCACCTAAATAGCTTCAATTTCAATTGTTAATGAAAAAAATGTCATTGATGTTTCTTTATCCTAAAAGGGGAGATGTTCTGTTAGGTAAAGCGCGATAGCGCTTGATCTATAGAGGGTGCTCAGTTGTCTGTAAATACATATAATGCATGTTGAATAAAAGTTAGTTGTTACCCATACAAATGTGCAGTGAACACGTCCCTACATCTAAGTGGGCTACAAACAACACAGTGGTCAAATTGTAGAAAAGATCCCCGACACTAAAGATGCCGTGACCCCAAATTTTTGGCCCTTATGCTACCTTCCTGAGATGGCCGACTATAGGTGCCGACATTGATGCCTCCACAAAAAACATACACTCCATGCGAACCAGACTGAACAAATGCAATACAAAACAATTAAACAACAATGAAAAATTTCAAAAAATAATGATTAAGCAAGACAACAACAGAAAGTGCAACGACAAAAAATGCTTAGGCTGCCCTCTGGCAGGTGTGCCCTCTGTGCCCTCCTAGGGCACACTGTCCTTGTCAACACAGGCTACCTCCTGCTGTGGGGGAAATGACAATTTACTCATCCCATTAAATAAATGAAATCATCTTTTATGATTTTTTATTTTGTGATTGTGATTAATCGAATACCTTGTATATCATCTTGAAAATAGCCATACATTACACAACTAAATGATATCAGAGTGGTGTTTTCACAGCCCAGTTCATGCAACTAATTAATGTTGAAAATAGCACTTTTTGCTGTTTGCCACTATAAATGTTCACAATTTAATTTTAGCCAATGGTATCAATGCAACGTTCTGAAAACACCACACAGCTGATGTTGAAAATGTGGCTCCTGTAGCACATTCAAAGCATTATCAAGCCGGGGCAGTTGGTAAGCCTTGAGTAGTAGCTCGATGTTCAGCTGACGATAATCTATAGCATCAGGAGGCACCATACTTGTGAATGATCTCAACCGGACTAAAGTATGGACGTATTAGCTGGGCACCATGTGATATGATGCCTGGTTGACACATGTCAGTTAGTTCCTTTGCAATGATTCAACACATCAGTAAAGACACCCAACAAGATGGTCGAAGCAAAGGTTTTACATCCTGCTTATCAATCTGATGTGGCGATACCAAACTTTAGGCTTAGTTCGGCCGCAGACATGGCAGCTATAAATGTTCGTTATTACAACATCAGTAGATCCTGTAAATCATATAGCTGATGAACCGACAACTCGGCGCCAATATTTAAAGCATCCAAAAAAAATGTGAGGTAGGCACTTCTCGCATATGTAGTGAGGCCATAGCCAACGCGAGCGCTGCAGACCCACAACGAACAGGGCCCTGAAGTAAAGATAGCAGCACTTATGCCAAGTCACAAAGAAGAAAAATCCTTAAGTTAGCCGCAAATCATAATTTACTACTTGTGAAAAAAACACCACACAGCGCAAGAGGCATGGATCCTGTGAAAACGTATAAATTACATTGATTAAACCACTAACAGCACCAGGAACACAACTTGCTACTCCGATGTAAGGGGCAAAACTGATGGAGTAATCATCACCTTGATGCCGGGCCGCCGGCTCCCATGAGATACAGACAAAGAAGAATCAATGAATTAAAGCATCTGGTTGCAACCATCATAGACCAAACCGGATAATTCCAAGAAGTCCATCCCTGGCAAAAGCATAGGACCACTGTGTTGCATTATACTCAAATGTGTTTTCCATCAAGGATTTGGGAATGTATACCACGAATGTCTGTATCAGTTTTCCTCGCGTCGATGAGTTCCAACTCGATCGCAAATGGAGGAAATATTGGAAGGCCGAAATACTTGACTAAATCGCATGAGATCGTTGAGCGCATGTCTCCACCATCCAATGTAGCCAGCCAGTACCAGATGACCATTGAAATATAGTCATACCGGCGGGAAGGGACAGAAATGTCAAAAATGGTCCAGCTGTCCACAGTAAAATTTAAAACCGCTTCACGCATGATGACATTGTTACGATAAGCGGCGATGGGCCATCCGACCGTGGTTGTAGCTCTGTATTATAAAGACCTTCTCAAAAATTTACAGGCACTGCAGCCACAAGGCAACCAACATAGGGTGCGGGCACACATTCATCAACTTCCAAATAACAATGCGCAACCCTTTATAAATCTAATGCATCGATCGCCTCCTTATTATGTATAACTTCATCCCGTTGTGAGTACAAGAAGGCAATATCGATGTAATCTAAGGTCCGCTCGCTTGGGCCATGCAATTGCCGCTCTCGTTCTTTCTTGCAAGCATCAAACATAGTATTAGTCTAGGAAAGCTGCACGTAAGAACTTTCAGGCAAGTGCCCAAAGCTGCAGGAGATTGCCCTTTGAAATATTAAAGAGAACATCACAAAATTCACAAATCCTGCAAGGTATGTTAAAATTTGAACAAACCTTTTTATCGGTAAACCTTTTCCGTAAAACCTTATCGTGAAAATCAATACTTTAAAAAATTTAGGATGACACACATTGTTAGAAAAATCTAATGCTGTTTATAAAGTTACTTGTTCAAGTGATAATTGCCTGGAATATGATAAGAATGCAATGGCCCATCATGTAATATAACATAGTGACCACCAATTTAACTTGCAAAACACCAAATTTTATTAGCCTATGACAAGAATTTTAAGGGATTAGCATTGAAAGAAAACTCTCATATTTTCTCTGAAGGTCATTGCGTAAATTTGACTAAGGACCTAGGTACCATTCCTAAACCCTTAATTCCACTATTAATGACATTACGTATGAAACGACATCCAACCTTTCTAAATTTTCCCACTCAAAATACCAAAAAGAGAAAAGAACCTGATAGGGTGATTCCAAAGCTTACCCTTCCCAAACTTAATAATACCGGAGTTTGCACCCAAAAAATAGCAACAAATAGTATTGTTGTGCATAAATTAAATCGAAACGCACACTTTGGAGGAGTTTACACACAATGAGAATAATAAAATTTAATTTAAGTTTACACTGATGAATTGTGGGAATTGCCTTCAATGTTTATCCTTCAAACTTTGTTATGTAGATCTGAGGTAACCTCTTGTCAGTTAAGGTAGAATATTTGCAAACAAAGGATGCATGACACTTGATATGTCCACTTGTACATGTTTTCAAGTGTTTTTAAGAAATGTAGTTATTGAAAAAAGGAAAAGAGTTTTTAAAGGTTTTTTAAAAGTTTTTTTAAATTTAAAATGTATTGAACCATGAAGGTTGTTTTAATATTTTGCACTTCTGGAGAAGAAGGAAAAAAGAAAAAATGGATTTGTTGACGTAAGGTTAGTACCTTTATAAATTACATATGAATGTGACAAATTAATAGTGATAGGCGTCTTAAAAATTGGTTAAGAGAAAGTGTAAAGAACTTGAAAAAGTGTTTGTAATTTTGCAGTCAATTGTGGCCTGAAGACGGAATTAATTTTTCCGAAACGCTGTCACCTGTAAGATGTGTTTTTTACATTAACTGACTGAGAATAATAATTGAGATCTTATCATAAAAACTTTTATCGTAAAACCTGCAGGACTGGCATATTAGATAATTTTTCAAAGTATGATTTGACCACAAGCTGAAGCAAATACTGATATGACAGTACTACAGTAGCGAGATTATTACTAAATGTCACCTGGTAAAGATGACAATAAGCATAATGTAATTAGGCTCCTTTGACTTTTTGCATGAAATTATACAAAACATTGAATCGGTGACAGTAACGCTAAAACAACCCAAGGTGAAATATTTACCAACACTATAGACCTAATTAAGTAATTCCAGGATAATTCCATTGATAAAAATTTAATTAAAACTATAAAAAGGGTAAAAAAGGATAAAACTTTCGTGGAAAATCCAACGAAAAAGTTATTTCTTCGCACCAATTTAACATATTAACCAGCTGATTTCAAGTTCAGAATCCTCGAAGTGTGATGACTAAGAACAGTTACAGATACATGTATGTGAAGTAGCGTAAAAAATACCTTGTGTGGCGTCTGCACCCTACGGCACACATGGTATTTTTTTGGGTAAGTAGCCTAAGTGGCTAATTCCCACGCCCGAGGGTCGATGTACACATAGCCTCATCAGTGATGAGGCTACCTCTCAAAAATTGAATTAATTAGAAGGAGTGGCAAATTGGAGACCGCCCCTTCTGGTAAACGTTCTAGGTATGCCACTTGATTTAAGCCACCTACCTAGCGTAGGTGCAACAACTGAAAGGCTAACCCACAGTGGACATATGCTTTATTTAAACATGTTTGCATTGCTTTCACATGAAATGTTTGTTGTATTAATGTAATTAGACATTTTGTGTTCTTTCTAAACAAATAACTTAATGAATTCAGTTTCCCTAATTTCAAGTTCCTCAATTCTCAATGAGTGCTATCCCTACTAAATGGCATATTAAATTGAAAATTTTAACTTTTCCTATATTACGTCTTAATTTCGCATTTTAAATGAATAAAATTTCTAGGAAGAAAATATTGTGGTGAACATGATTAACACATCCTTAAAGTATGGATGTGAATACCTTGGAAATACCGGACGGTTGGTCATCACCCCGTTGACAGACCGATGTTATAGAACACTATTTTCTGCCCTACATCTTCATCTTGGCTGTGCCCCCGAGGGCCCTGCAGGAACTGGAAAGACAGAAACGACTAAAGATCTGGCAAAGGCAATGGCAAAGCACTGTGTTGTGTTCAACTGTTCAGACAGCATGGATTATATATCTCTTGGGAAGTTCTTTAAGGTCTGTAGGCCTACTAAAGTTTCTCTTCGAGGCAAATATGCTAAATAGTGTGCTAAACACCTTTAATAGTGGTTGGGCCTAACCTACCAGAATTGTATCATGGATTTTGCAAATCACCTGAATACATGTATTATTATGATTTTAAAACATCGACAATTATGCATTTTCTGTGATATTTAAAACTTAACAGGGACTAGCAGCAAGTGGAGCATGGTCATGCTTTGATGAATTCAACCGCATTGACACAGAGGTTCTGTCAGTGGTCGCCCAACAAATTCTTACTATACAGAGAGGAATTCATTCATCAGTGGAGATTTTTGTCATTGGTGGTACTCAAATCAAACTGGATCCAACGTGCGCTGTGTTTGTAACGATGAACCCAGGCTATGGTGGAAGGTCTGATTTGCCAGACAACCTAAAAGTAAGCTTGGCTGAATATGCTTGTTTTATATACATGTAGTACATTTTCAATTGTATCACAATATCTGTGCATGTACATATACATACATAGTGTTAAAAAGTTTCATATTGGCTTATTACACCTTATAGCAGTGGTTCTCAAATCGTGCTCCGCAAAACACAGGTGCTCCGTGAAGCCATTTGAAGTGGTGCTCGAATATAATTAGCAAGTGCAAATAACAAATTAACTTTTTTGTTTGGTAGTTATACCCTTACAGAAAAATATAGATCATTAACAAGTAATTTTTTGTTGATGTCCATCCCATCGTTTTCGGTAGTAGCAAACTAGTAATTTAAGTCCGTTTTTGA
>JAQGCC010005615.1:0-11264 GCA_034698905.1 Xestoiulus laeticollis
GTAACTATCTGTGGTACCGATCCCAGACTTGATACGAAGATTTATTCTCAAGCAGCTCAATTTGTGCAACTGTGGTACGGGGGTCAAAAATTAGACACTTTTCAAAACTGACCTGTGTTCATGTACTTCAAAGTAGTAGTCTTGCGTATAAAAAGCACTTTTAAAAAGTGTCTTAAGACGGTAAGACCCATGCAGCTACGAATTCAAATATAAAACCACAGGTCCCTCCTTTGGGCACCACTGTCCTTATACAATGTCATGCTATTTTCATGTCAAACCTGAAAAATCTGGAATTGTCAGGGAAATGTGGTTTTATTTGGTAAAAGTCAGGGATATATATATATCCACTACTCGTTTTCACATTGCCATGCAGGCATGCAGTTAATTGTTATAGAAGTCCAGCCTTGCAAGGCACAGTTCAACCTGTATACACTCGGGGAATTCCCCTTTTCTACTCGTTGTTAACTGTAGCAGCGCCATCTATGTGCATGGCGTTTGTGTCAACTGTAGCCGCCGAATCCACCTTGGTCTCCAGGCAGCCAAGTCTGGCAAAAGCTATAGCCTTTTGAACAACACTGCTATATACCATTATTATTACTATTATTATTATTATTATTTATTGTTATTAGACGTACATGTCCGCAACCGTATCGATTTTTCCCTTTTGTGTATTCTCGTTTTGTCACAAATCCCAACTCGAGGTTTAATGTTTCTAATTCCAGTAGGCTACTAAGGACTTAGTTGCAAGGACGCCGTTGTTGAATTTTGCTTTTCAAAGGCAAACCTAAATTAATGTCATTCTTTTACGTGTTTTAAAAAAATGCACTTTCTCGTATTGTCATATTGGAAGTAAAACATTTCGCCTTTTCAAATTGGGTCCCACCACTATATAGCTGTAACGTAAATAAAACACACGAGGGGAAGTTTGTATTGTTTTCCATGGGATCAATTGAAACGATGCTTTTGTTGGCCATTTTGGTGTTTGGCCCCTTGGGGACCCTGTGGGATGAGGTGACCCCTATATATGAGGAACCTATTATAGGTTCGGGGGACTCTGGGGGACCAAAAGTAAACGACCCCCCCACCCCCCTTTCCCTCCTACCTCCCCCTCAAGCAACAATAGCCTAATATAGGTGATGTCTGACGTATTTTTTGTGGGCACACTGTACATTATTAGCACGTGGTTTAACATGGCACGTGATTTTTATAGACTCCTGGAATATCGTACTGATGGATCATATAATATAGGCACGTGCAAACATATATGCACGTGCAAGCATAAGCACGTGCAAACATAGGCACGTGTTAGCATAGGCACGTGTTAATTTTGTATGTTTGACCTGTGACCCTATCACTGCAATGCTAATATACAGTCGGCTCTCGATATAACGAACGGAGTTGATGCGTGGTCCCTACCGAAACGCTTTATAATTTATACCTCTCACGTGTTAGCCTTTCGGTATAACGAACAGAGTGGTCGGTCAGGACCGAAATGTATACATCTCTAATACATTAGCCTCTCGGTATAACGAACGTTCGGTATAACGATCAGAATTGCTGCTCTCGAACAAAATGTCTATACCTCTAATGAATCATCCTCTTTGCATAACGATCAGCCCGATATAACGAACAGAGTGGCTGGTCCCGACCAAAATGCCAATACCTCTTACGGAATAGGCTCTCGGTATAACGAACTGCTCGCTGTAAAGAGCATTGTGGCTTTATGGCCCGACCAAAACGCATATATCACAGTGGCTGCTCTCGAACAAAATGTCTCTACCTCACAGGAATTTTCCTCTCTGCATAAAGAACCGCTCGCTATAACGAACGTATCGACAGTTTATAACGAACGGCAATTCAATGACATAAGGGTCAGAGACAAAGAATAACATACCGTCGTGTCTTAAGATTTCTAATTTCCAATGATTTTGAGGATCGGTTTTTAAAAAAAGCTAATATCTTGAAGCATATTCAAGATTATAAGGCTTATAAGGCTTAATTTAAGGGGTACTCAAAATACCGCGAAAGCAGCTTTTAGTGCATGCGCAGATTCACTATCTCTCTCACGACATTTGGCAAAAAATTCATTTCCAATGTCTGGATGGAAGGCGGAAGTATACAGTATGGCACATTTCAATTGCTTAAAAACTGGCATAAAAAGCTGTGAACGAAAAATGCACGTGTAAAAACAGACACCTCTCCGTATAACGAACGAATATCACCATCCCCTCTCGGTTGTATGGACGACGACCCTCGCAGACCGCGATATGTGACGTCATGAACTCTTTTAAGAAGCATTGTAAGAAAACGTACAAAACATTTTATTGTTTTTAAATGTATACATTTTTGTCTTCTTTTTCCTCCCGCACCCAAAAAATCTGCTTCTTTTCAATTTGAAAATCCTTGTTGTTTGTCATCAATTGCATGCCAGGCAGCGCCACCTTTTCTTAGGCTGCATAATAGGCTCAATTATTACCAAATTGAAAGAAAAGACACCCCCAACCCCCCCCCCCCCTCTTTCCCTTAGAGCAGGTGAAAAACTTCGAAACGCACTCGAGTGCGGCTTGCTGACTGGGAAACCCCCACACCCCCCCCCCCCCCCTTTACCTTTTTTTTATTCATACGTTCATGTATAGCTTTTACTCTTTTCTCCATTTTAGTCCTCCTTTTTACGTTTGGGTATATGAGGCCTTTGGGTGGGACGAGATGAGATTGCAGGAAAAAGTACTCCCACCCACCCCCATTGTTGAGTTAGTGCCTTCTTGTGTTGTTGTAGTTGTTTTGGGGGAGGAGGGGGAGTAAGGGGTCACGATGACAAATGTGAGGCTACACCTGCGAATGTGCATGGCTTCTTTATTCAATGTCCATCTCACTATAGGAATCAAATTGGCTGGGAGTCGCCTTGAAAGATTTTGAGGGGTCGCGTGACCCTCCCCAAGAGAGTCACTTCCGGCTACTCGCGTCACGTGAGATCACGTGATGGCACATAGCACACTTGGAAGAAATGTGAAATGATTGCATGGGGCTCAACTGCTATCACGTCACGACTCTTGCCTCACGTTTTTCTTTTATGTTTCGTCTATATACCTACTTTGTGACATCACGTCCTCACGTCCACATGTTTCGCGTTCAAGTATCTCTTCCGCTTTTTAAATTTTTTTATTCATTCTGTTGTAAAATTCTGTTTGTGATGTCACGTGACAATGGGACAGCAGTTTGTTTATACTGCGCGATATCACGGTTGCAAATGTGAGCTCGTGCTCCATCACGTGAACTCGTGTGACGTGATGATAGTCTGTAGCCAGCTTATTTCGCGTTCAATTATGCTCCCGTTTTTTTAAAAAAAATTATTCTGGTGTAAAATTCCATCGTGCTTGTCACGTGGGTGACAGCAGTTTGTTTACTGCAAGATAGCACGGTTAAAAATGTGAGCTCACGTGACGTGATGGTATATAGTTTGTAGCCAGATTTAGGGCCCATTACCCATTAACCTGGAATACTTGGATTTGGAGTGGAAAGTTAGGGGAAAAAAGTAACTATAGTTATCATTTATCACGAAAGTTGAGATAGGGCTCACTTTAGCTAGCCCTTGCATAATATGCAATGTATATGGAAATGGGGAATTCCCCTTTTGATCGTCCCTCAACAGCGCAATCAAAAACTATAAAATGACCTTTTTTATTATATAAAATCTTCCGTTATGAATTGAGGGCCCCTTTCATGGATGACGTCACGTGAGTAAGTCAGGGGTGTTGATTGGGTGTTGATCGGGGCTTAAGGGCATTGTTTCCGGGGCCTCCCTCACCCCCCCCCCCAAATCGTCCCCCCTTGGGCCTATTCAAGTTCTAATCTCTCATAATAAGTCCTTAATAAAGATTGATTGATGGGATAATCCGCATTAAAAAGCGTAAGGCGCAGCGCCCCCCGTGGCCTCATTAGCATGGCACTCAAAAGATGCATGCCATGGGGGTGACATGTTGATGACGTAACAAGCAGAGGTCAGAGGTCAGCCAACGTTTCAATTGAGTCGAAATGCGTTCGATGATTTGTTTTCGGCTATATGACACGCATGTGCATTTCTTCACTTTATGACTTACTTCGTGATTATGACGTCATGAGTGTGGCTCCTTAACTTTATGACGTTATTATTATACCGTCTTAATTTTGTGACGTCACGATTCTACCGTCACGATTCGCGTTATATGGTCTTCAACTTTATGACGTCATGATTCTAGTGTACGTCTGAATCAAGACGTCATAAGGTTACTGGTCATGACTGATGGCATCTTCACTTTATGACGTTATGATTGTACGTCTTGTTTTTATGTCTTTGTGAGAATGGCATCTTTTGCTTTATGACGTCATGATTGCGAGCGATGTCTTCACCTTATTACGTCATGAGTGTATACATGCATCGTCTTCATTAGATGCCTTTGCGTTATCTTAGCTTTATGATGACGTGATGATTCTAGTGTCTTAATTTTATGACGTCATGATTCTAGTGTCTTAACTTTATGATGTCATGATTCTAGTGTCTTAACTTTATGACGTCATGATTATATTGTCTTAAATCTTTATGAAGTCATGATTCTAGTGTCTTAACTTTATGACGTCATGAGGTTACTGGTCATGACTAATGCATGGCATCTTCACTTTATGACGTCATGATTGTGATGTCTTCACCTCATTACGTCATGAGTTTATACACGTTATATCGTCTTCAACTTTATGACGTCATGCATTCTCGCATCTTGACTTTTGACGTCGTGACTAATGACATCATTTCTCTCTCCATTACATGTACATGTACATGTACATACCCTGCAATGCACGCATGGTGTACATTTCTGGAAACCATTGTCGATGCTTATACAGTATACTTGGTTCATGGATGAATAGTCGTCGATCTCGACGGTGGCTTCTGTGGTCAAGAAGTGGTTCCTCCTCCAATCATTTGGTGGTTTTTGAAGGTGGGTTACACCACACGTGCCCAACGCCCCCTGGCGTCCCCCTCCAATAACTTTACCAACCTGCATGCATGGTGTGCCTGGCGTGCATGCCTTATAAGTATTGCCTTTCTCCTATTTTTTTTTTTTTTTTTTTTCGTATGTCATTCCAACCTCCCACCACCTTCTTCTCTTCCAACCACCGACAATAGCAACCCAAAAATGCGGAGAGTACATAATAGACAGTATGTGTGTGTGTGTGTGTTTATTCGTTTTCAGCAGCAGTACATGTAGTAGTAGCAGTAGCAGCAGCAGCAGCAGCAGAAGAAGAAGAGAAAGTCCGTATACATTGAAGCTAGAGCTGTGCCGTGCACCCATTGGGTCCCATAGCCTGAAAAGAGCCCATTGTTCGGGGTAATTTTCAGTGCTGTTGCTGGCACAATAGACTGCCATAGTCAGGTTTATCTATTGTATGCATTGATGCAGCCATGAAGAAAGTTTCATTTAGGGAGTTGACTGTGTGACAATAGACGCGAAATGGCGAAAAGAATGCCATTGTGCCGATTGTTGGAAAAGCATAAAAGGGGGCGCCCCCTGTCCCCCCTTTTTCCGCTGCTGCTGCTGCAGAAGACGACGATCATGCTCCTGCCTGTATGCCTGATGCCTGTTGGCTTGCAAGGTCCTCCCAAACGGTCGACTTCTTGGCAGGAGCGCCGCAGCATCTTTGTCCGCTATGCAACCTCTTCATCCTCCTCCTCATCCTCCTCATCCTCCTTAATTCTTCTACTTCTGTACTTCTTCCTCCTCCTTATCCTCTTGGTGCATGGTGGAGACTGGGGTGAGAGCGCCCTAGGCACACCACGTGGGGATGTCACCAGTTGGCGACACTCTCTTGATGGACGATGGATGCGGGGGCAACCATGGCATGTGGTGGAATTCGACACTCGCGTGAGGGATCTTGAATTGGGACTCTTGAACTGAAGCATCTTTGGGACTCTTGAACTGAAGCATGCATCTTTGGGACTCAAGCAACAGAATCTTTGGAACTCTTGGACAACAGCATCTATGAGGCTCTTGGATAACAGCATCTATTAGGCTATTATACAGAAGCGTCTTTGGGATTCAAGCAACAGAATCTTTGAAACTCTTGGACAGAAGCATCTTTGGGAATGAGTTCTTGGACAGAAGCATCTTTGGGGATCATGTAGATCTTGAGGAATCTTTGGGACGCTGGGCGCTCTTGTGCATCTCAGCACTTTGGGACTCTTGGAGCTCTTGAACAAAATGGACTTTGGGGCTCTTGGACAATAGCATCTTTGAGACTCATCGAAACCGACGTTCCATACCAGCGTGTTTCAACCGAAGACTTCTTTTCAGGACTTGAGTCCTCCTTTTCGAGTCTATGGAGTCCCCAAAATGTAAGTAGCCTAATAACTTTGAGACTTTTGAAGAAGTATAGCGACTTTGGGACTCTTTTGAACCGTCTTCAAAAAGTTTAGGGTCTTTGATAAAACTTTCAAGAGTTTGATCATATGCATGAGCGTTCGGCAAGATTGTTCAACATAAGTGAGAACCTTGGGAACTCTTTCAAAGAGTTTTTTTTAAGAACTTCTGGGATTCTTTGACGCGAGTCTTCGATTGGGACTCTTTGGAATGCAATATCCTTCAACTTCGCAACAGTTTGTTGTAGCCTATATAATGTACTTTTGAGGGTCTTTGGGATTCTAAAACCATTGTCGCCAAGACTTTTACAAGAATCTCTGGAACTCTTTTAAGCAGTTTAGGCAACTATCTTCAAGACTTTTGTGAGACCTAATGACGTCTTTGGGACTCTCTCACACCAGTCTTCCAGATTGTCAGCAGCGTGATCGTCATCTTCAAAGGCAGCTATAGGGGACTGTCTTCATCACCATCTTCAATGGCAGCAGACTGTCTTAAATGGCTGTATACTGTCTTCATCGTCATCTTCAATTACAGCAGACTGTCTTCATGGTCATCTTCAATAATAGCGGACTGTCTTCATCATCATCTTCAATGGCAGCAGACTGTCTTAAATGGCTGTATACTGTCTTCATCGTCGTCTTCAAAGGCAACACACTGTCTTCAGGATATCTTCTGCAGGTTTCCAGCAGTCCAAATATCTTTTTTGGAAATCGGGCTACGGAGACATCTCACTTACTTCCTTAGTCTGTCTCAAGTATAGAGTTTGGTGATTGCATTCCTAGACAAGGGTGTCTAGACCAGGACCTTCCTTTCAATTCTTCCCCCCCCCCACCCCCACCCCCTCCCCTTTTCAAAGGGCCTCTAATGGAATAAGTTTAATTGGCCTCGCTATTGTGTTGCACGAATGTGGTCATAAATACAAGTGCATTCAATTGGTAGATGACAATGCAGCAACCCTGAAGCACAACCTTTTGTTGACTTGCTGGTCTCAGAGACACGTGGAATACATAGCAGCAGCAGTCCTGAAAAGACAATGGACAATGGACAATGGTCAAGAATCATTCCTCACTACCGCAACCACCAGCGTGTAAGTCCCAATATTTCAATATTTGCACCCCATTGGCTCGGTCTAATCATGTGTTAATGATAATGTGGCTTTAGCAAAGTCAGTTTGACTTGATGTTTAGCACGTGTGATATTGGGTTTAAAAGTGTGACTTTATGGTCATGGAATATGGATTTCAACGCGGCTGAAATCCGTTTCGTGACCACGAAAGTGTCACAATTTTACCGTCTGTGTTTATCTATAATTTAATCTACTTTATAAACTTTATCTTAAGCTTAAAAGTTGGGAATTTTAAGAAATTTTAACAAATTTGTATAGTCACATGGCTGAAATGTGGTTGAATTTGGATTTCAACGCGGCTGAAATCCGTTTCTTGATCATGGCTATAAACGATTCATCCTTTGATTTTTATTCAAGTATACATATAAAACTTATTAAACATATAAAACTTAAAAGTTGTGAATTTTAAATGTGACTATATTGTATAGTCAAGACATGGCTGAAATGTGGTTGGAATTTAATTTCAACTATAGGCTGAAATCAGTTTCTTGACCACAGCTAATTTCACTATTTTAATTTGCTTATAGACAATCGAATCTACTTTGTAAACTTCATATTCAGCTTAAAAGTTGTGATTTTTAAGATATTTTCACAACTGTTGTCACAAATGGCTAAAATGGGGTTGAAATCTGATTTCAACTAGGCTGAAATCCATATCGTGACCACAGGATTTCCCACCTTTATTTACAAACATATTTATGAGACCTATAACTGAGTTGAATTAACGTACATTACTTGTTAAAATTCTTAGTTTTCTACACCAATTTTTTTTTTTACCACGTGCATGCAGAAATTTTGTTCTAGTCTTGACCTTTGCCCTCCTCCCCCTAAATGCAATTAGGCTTATTTCGTTTGATGCTGCATGGCTCGTTGAAAAAGGGGTTTCTTAAGTGATGCCTCGTGGCTTATAAGACCCTAGGCTAAGACTTAAGTAGTTTTCACATAAAAGCCTTTTCTTATATATGCATTATGTATACATGTATATACACATTGATGCATGGTTGCATGCAGTGTATTGAATTTATAACTCACGCAGGTGGGCGTTTATGTAAAACATACAATGAAGGCTATTCAGGCGTGAAGATAATATTATGAAGATGAAGGGGGCAGGACGACATCACGTGTGCTTTTTTAATTTAATAATATAAAAAAAAAATTAGATTTAGAGAGGGTCTACTTGAATAATAAACCTTAATTTTTTTTTAATACATGTATACTGTTATTATGATATTAACACACGAGAGAGCGTTGAACGAAACACAATTGCACATGTGTATAGTGGTTTTTTTTTTAAATTTAAATTATCGCTTATATAACTGGCTCCGCCCACTTCCCGTTTGGTGGCCACGTGGCCACGTGCGCGGAAGTGGGGGTCTCCCCCACGTGCGAGGCGAGCGCGTGGCTGCAGTGTGACGTCAGAAAAAAATGGGGTTTAAATGCGATACATGTAATGGTATTGAGCTTTTGATTGGCCATATATGGAACAGGATCGTTTCCATGTATGGGTGTCGTTTGCAATGACCCCATGCCCATGATATATGGGTTAATATGGCCATATAAGGGAATTTATGAGTTTAAACTAGCAGCATACAAAAAACGATGTTGTATGCATGACTATAGACCAGATTTATGTGACCATGCATGTCGAGGTTTCCCATGTATGTGTTTACATGTACATGTGTGACCATGCATGTGCATGTATATGGAAACTCTTAAGTCTACTTGAAATGTTCCTTCATGTACATGTATATGGCCATTGAAAAGCTGCAAATTTAATTTATACATTGCTAAACATGGTCTTGTATACATGTAGTTCATGCATGGCTGGTCATGAACGTAGTTCGGTATGTATGCTCCATACATGGCTATTCTTGTACATGTATATAATTTGCAATTCTACAAAATGGTTATTTATAGCCCATTCAAAACCTGAATATGACCATTCATAAGTTTCAAAATGACCCATGTTTGATTATTTCTGGTCAATAAATGGATAAATATGGTCCGTGTATGGATAGCTGATCAGTAAATGGATGAATTTGGTCCATTAATGGCTAACTCTGATCATTATACGGAGCTAAATATGGTCCATAGATGGTTCTGATCAGAAAAAGGATAAATATGGTCCATGCATGGCTAGATATGATCAGTCAAAGATTAGACATTGTCCATGCACGGCTATATCTGAACATTTCACAGCTAAACATGGTCCATGCAGTCCAAACTATGGTCCATACATGGCTATATCTGAACATATTACAGCTAACCATGGTCCATGCTGTCTAAAATATGGTCCATACATGCCTATATCTGAACATTTCACAGCTAATAATGGTCCATTTGTCAAAAATATGGTCCATACATGGCTATATCTGAACATTTCACAGCTAAACTTGGTCCATACAGTCCAAAATATGGTCCATACATGGCTATACGTATTTGATCATTCAACATCTATATAAGTCCACGCAGGGTTATACATGAACATTCAATGGTCCATGCATGGTTATGCATGTCCATTCAATCGTATACATTGTACATACAATGGCACATGCTCATACAGGGTGTCAACCCTATGTCAGTTTTTTTTTTTGTCAATAAAGTTTCAAAAGTCAAGAACCGCTGTTATATTGTTGCTAAATTGAAAAGGGCATTTCTTGTATGTACCTATAATTCCCTAAGGGAAATCCAGTTTTGAATTTGTCCATTTTGTCCATGTGTATATAGGCTGCAGTAGCAGGCTATGTATGATCATGCAGTCGTACGTGTATAGTGTATAGGGCGCTCTATATAATGGCTTTCGCTGCGTGCCAAAGTCTGTTTTGAATAATAGATGCTTTTCGGGATGTGCTATAGAAAAGTTATCTTTTCTACATTATAATATGGATGCGGTGTACACAATGGAAAAATGCATATATGGTAATGGCGTGTTGGAAGCCCCTTTTCCCCCCCGCCATTGTTGTACCCCTAACCGAACAATTCCGGACAAGCGCTATTCATCCGTCAATACATTTCTTTTTATTGTAATCTTTCAATACACAAAAGCTAACGTTTTCGTCGTACTTTTTGAAAAAAAAAAAAAAAAAAAAAAAGGGCCTTTTGCAGAAGCGCCGTGCCAGAAACAATGGCGTCAATGATAGCGAACTGTCTGAGGCACAATGGCGAAGCATTTTGTGAGGCGAGGGGGGAGTGATGTTATTATGAGGGGGTAATATACCTTCTCACGTGGGACGAGGGGTGGGGGGGGAAGGATAATATACACCTACCTCTACAATTGGGCTAACATACAGGGTGTGCTATAATGCGAGTTTTTTGCAAGGAGCTGGAATATGTGTAGGGAAGTCAGGGAAATTCAATAACTTTATCCTTAAATAACATCAGGTAATCTAAGTAAGACATCAAAGATGGTTGAAGAAAGTTTTCAAAGATGGTGGAATAGTACAACTTAAAGATGGCTGAATAAGAGTATTTAAAGATGGTGGAATTTATCAAATATGGCGGATGAGAATACATAGACGGTGGTTGGAAAACCTCGAAGATAGCGGAATTAAGACATCAAAGATAACTGAAGAGAATTTCATGAAAGGTAGACCTCAAAGATGGCGTGATTAACAACTCAAAGATGGCTGAAGAGATTAATAGAAAGCCACTTTAAAGATGGCGGAATTAATAACTCAAAGATGGCTGAAGAGAATAGTAAGATGGTGGAATTAACATGATATAGAAAGATGGTGGCATTAACAACTCAAA
>JAQGCC010005616.1:0-11260 GCA_034698905.1 Xestoiulus laeticollis
CGTGTTTCTATCCCCTAGAAAAATCGCTATTTCCTACCACAAGGGGGCGCTGCACGTAACGTGGACCTTGTCCATTAATATATAATTAGGTGTGATATGTTGAAGATCTTACAGAGTCCAATTCTGGCATGTACATGAGTGATGCTTTACCAGTCCCATTTATTTGTCCCGTTTGAAAATCTGGATAAAACGTGCAATCTTCAATAAGATTTTCATTGATGTCCAGGGTACAAGGAGATTTTCCATCACTTCGCCGAATTCGACCTTTAATGTTCAATGTGCAGCTGTTGGGCCGTATCTAAAATAGATGCATTGGGAGGTTTCCACTGTCCATGTTGCATGTTAATATTTTTTTATTGGAAGGATGAGATCAAAACGAACCTTATTAAATTCGTCCCTGTAGAACATTGGATAATTTTGGTTACCACTTTCACCATTTTCGTTGAAGACTCCATAACGCAGATGGGCCCACAGATGCAGGAAAATCCTGCTGTTCATCGTGTTTTTGGGCATGTTGGTCTTGGAAGTGCTTTCCAGAAGAAATTCTGGAGTGAGGTGGATGAATTGCCCGCGTTCCCCACATCCGCCCAACTGTAGAGTGTATGGAATATGACCATAGCTGGGATGAGGTGGTGCCACACGTACTTCTGCAGTACTTGAGTAATCGTGCTTGGACACGAGCTTGTACTCAGGGTTTGTTGACCAAGTGTATGGGACCACGATAGTGGCTCTTTCGAAGAAGGCCCTTTGTTTTGTGCTTTTGTACAGCATGGGCGATGCTTGAGTAATCATTTCCTATATTTCCAAATATTAGATTTAATATACAGGGTAGGTTAAAAGTTTTAAAAGTTCAATACAGCTGCATGAAGAATGAATAAACACCCAATTATTATATCTTAAGTCTTGAAGCACTGAATCATTTGAAGTGGACTTTGCAAGTATATTACTTTTCGAAGATTGTACCAGATGTTCAGGCATTCCTGCTGACATTTGATAATTTTTATGGGGACAATTGAACTAATTGATCAATATTAAATTAAAAGCTATAAAGCAGAGAATTAAATTTTATGCAGACACAATACCTTAATTGATTCCAACAAAAGGCTGTTTTCTTCTACATCCTCATGAATAGCTACCATTAAACCCTGATATCCATTATTTTCGATGATAACTTCAGCAGAATTTAATCGAGCATATAAGTTAATTAGTAATAATATCATCCACTGTGGAATTGCCATAATTATCTAAAATTATAATACAGATACATTAGACTTGTGTGCCTTCAATTTTTGCGTTAATTGAATAGGTCTATAGTAAAAAGTTCTTGCCTTACAATTTATGTTCGACTCTGTTTTCAAAATAAGAAAATGTGTTTGGAAATGAATATATAAAGATTTGTCTGTTTTCATAAGGAGGCATTGGATAAATATTTTTCCTATCCAAGCTGTTTGATTTATCGAAAAACTACCCTTTGCACTCAATTCTAGTAACTATACGTGATGATAAGAACTAGTTTGTGGGGGAATTTTCAAGTTCATGAGTGAATGTATCACCTTAAAAACCCCACAAGGTGGCATGAACAGACACTTAACTTTAAAAAATGGAAATAGATTACGATGACATCCTTTTTAAATTGACAAATATAAGTTTTGGTATTTCATATTGCATCAATGCGTCGAGTCATGCAGCTTTGATAATGGTATCAATTTTTTAAAATACATCATGTCAATCGATTATTTTTGAATGAGAACACTTCATTTGTCTATTGAAATATGAATATCAGTATGTGACAATAAAAGGCTTGTACATGTACTCGGTGCTTTTCAATAAGGTTTCACACCTAAAATGACATTCTTTGAAAATTAAACAACCTAATAATCTAGTATTTTATTATCACATAATTTATTATTGTGGTTGACAAATATGGCCGAATGTCGGGGGATATATTCATCTACAGGATTCACTAAGCTTTTTTTGGCACGTAGCTGAATATAAATTGTTTCATTTCACCTGGTTCAGTGAGAAAACTAGAAAATTTCCTCACCTTTTTTTTATAAGTTCCAGAAACAGGTAAAATGCCAAAAATATATATATATAAGTTTGTTTTATCATTTAGTGTTTATGAAAATGGTTCAGTATCATGGATTGCCAACAGAATACATCTCACTTATTAAATAGGCGTTTATGTACAATTAATATACAGTATCTTTGTAAAAATAGTCGGCTTCTATCTTTGTACTTTGTGTAAATGACACTTAGGGCATTCTTTATCACGAGTCTCAACAACAGTATACAAATATAACTTATCAGTATTTATAAAGCCTTTTTCCAAAAACTAAAAAAGCACTTAATATTGATATTGAAGATTAAAAGTAATTTCGTGCGTGCGGTTCAAATCCTAGAAACCATTAATCGTTTCTAAGAAATTCGGATACTCATTTTATTTAGATTGTCATCCTGATTCTTATTGGCTCTGATAATCTGGATGCACCAAACAGATACTTTCTAGCGTAAAATTATTTCTAACGTCATCGACATTAAGTACCATTAAAGTACATGTACAATAAATGCAGTTTTTATTTATTCATTTTTATGACAAATCTAAAGTATTAAACTTTATAAGGTGTTGTGTCGTATTGTAAAAGTATAATATCATTTTTGCAAGCAGTGGTCTTCAACAAATATTTTTTATTTCCTACCATGATGTCATTATAACAATTATTAATTAAATTCAGACAACTTTAATCTTACTTTTATTTATTGAATCTGCTATAAGCTTACTATTCCTAACAGTTCTTGATATTAAAAACAACAGCACACAACATAGGGTAGTAACGTGTTACCCCTGTTATATGGCTGCAAATTCATACTCTGGTGTACGCATATTTTGATACATTCTATTAGACCACGATCAGTTCTCAAGTATGTTTTTGCCATTTCAAATACCGGTACCAAAATATTTATTCCACTGGAACGAGATCACCTGTTTATAAAAAAAAATGGAGGCTACTTTTTTATATGAGCGAGAGCAATACAAAATTTAACAAATTTGTACATTTAAATAAACTGTTTTTATTTCTCACAAATGACTATTACCATTTATGTAATTTGAAATGTGAATACACGTAATGGTAATCAATAAGTTAATCACATGAATTGATAAAATTAAAAAGTTTGGTTCAAGCCTGCTAACGATCGATGCATTGACGAGATAATATTGTACGAAGCTCACATATTCTAAATGATGTCAAGTACAGCATATCTTATTCTTGTAATTGCTTTCGCATGATGTTAGTAGAGGCTTATGAGCCATATTTCTAATATGCACTGCCCACTATAGCCATTCAAGCTTGCCTTTTATTAGTACTCCATTCCCATCGTTTGTTCGCTGTCAATGTCCTCATGTTCTTTGTTGTTCTTTTGGCAAACTTTTACGAGTATGGTAGCCAGTATTAGGATAAAGACGACAGCACCCACAGCTATTAATATGATACAGTAAGGCGGAAAGAAATCTTCCGTCAGTTGCAGTTTTTTGTGCAATGGGAAATTGGCAATGGCGGCATTGGACACTTGTCCAACATTGCCTTCGTTGTCCAGAGCCCTGACAGCGAAATAAATGTTTCTGCTCGTATTAAGGGTGGATAAAAATTCTTCTGATAAAAACTGAATGACAATCGAGTGTTTTTCGTAAGCTGGAAGAGGGTCCAAACTTCCATTTACGATGTCAAAATTAGAGAAGCTTTGCTCGAAAGAGCGGACAAGAAATACAGAATCGTGGTGGTAGTGAAGCTGGATGGAACTTGCTGGAAAAATAAAAATAATACATTTGTCTATGCAAAAATATGAAATACGAGATGTAGTAGTAATGTGCTTTTGTATTTGTAGTACTAGTTTATGTACACTTATACCAAGAATTGTTTCTGGTGTAATTGTCTAAATTCAAATTCTAACTGAACCTACCTTGGCCATCGTACATATCATCGCCTGTAGAAGTCCACTGCAAATGGATGGTTCTTTCTATTAGATCGGTTTTTAGGATGCGTAAATCCGTGATCTTACTCGGAGGAATCAAATCTTTCGCCACCCATTTTTCAAGAAGAAATGTTCCAGCAGGATCATATCTTTCGAAATCTTCTACAGGATCCATTGAATCAAAATCTGGATTTTCGTCGATATCGACATTATAAATGGCTGAAGATTCAAACTTTTCATTCACTTTTTGCAAATTCTCCATTGCGAATTCCGCACTGGGTTCTTCTTTTTGCATTTCTACATTGGAATATGAAAGACATTGATTACAGCTAAATAGGGTTGTATAAATGAGTTCATCTATGCAATGTCGAAAAACATCACTATATAGCGTTGAAATATTTCCTTTTTGCAAATAGACTTGCCTTCTTGTAAAATCGGCATGACAGGTGCTCTTTGACTACTTGAAATTAGTTGTCCGCCGTTTAACAGTCTTGTATCTGGTGTATTTTCTACATTCACATCTATTTGATATCGTCCATCGCCATTGTAGCGAGTAAAATATTCGGTATATACTCCATCATTAGCCACCCGGTCAGCACCTTAAAAAGGACGAACATTACATAAGAAAAATCTATAATACTGAACTGAGCATAATACAAATTTATCTTTAAATACCTTTTCCATTGTCTTTCAATATAATCTTTTCTTCCTTTCCATCAGGACGATGTCCGGTAGCTTCGACGTTGGCTCTTAATACTGGTTTACCATCCTTGCTTACCTCTGCATATATCTTTGAAAAATAAATCATATACTTTTGATATCACGTTTTACCCGGGGAATAAAATTAGGAGAGCCTATGATGGTATATTTTCTCACCTTAGATGTCTCTGGATAATTTAATTTGACAGAACTGACCCAAGACTTCAAACGAATGGGGCTGTCGATGGTTTTATTCTTCAAATCTGTCTTTGAGTCTGATGAAATCATTATGTTCATACGGATGTCTTCACTGCCGGGATTTTCCACCTTGTAGTTCCATTTCCCAGACTGTTTGTATAAATATAATAAACATGCATGCTATTGTTATTTAAATTTTTATTGAATACTTTTGCAATTGATTTTTAATGGAATTTAAAGTGGCTCTTACCTGTGGTTTTGGAATTTTAAATATGATGGAACCTAGATCTTTATCAATGACACATTCGGGACTCTGGCTGTTGAAGCTCTTTCCACTAGGATCAGTAATGGTGGCCAATGGATGTTTACCCTTGTTTGCTGCAGGAGTACTATATGATATAAACACAATCGTCGAACCTACTCCATTGTTAATGTCGAAAGTGCCTTGGATTGACGAGCTTTTTTGAACCACGTTTACTCGGTTGAAATTCTAAATTACAATTAACAATTAATCACTAGTTATAATTTTTAGTTTTTTAATATATTAAAGGTTTACTTACAATAATAGGCAGTAGCTCGTTGCAACCGGTCTCTAGTATAATGGTGCTCATTATCGAATCCATGGTCTTGTCTTGGGTTAGTGGATTAAAAAAATCCGCTTTACCACCTGTCAATTTTGACAATTCTTCCAAATTAAGTGACGCTTGATTTCCAATAGCTAATGAATAAACGACCACTCCTGCTTGCACGAGTTGAGGGGTAACATCTTTGATTTTGGGATCTCTGTTTTCTCCACCATCACTAAGCAAAATTAGCTTTGATTTTTCTATGGAACTACCACTTTGGCGCAAAACCTACGAAAACCAAAGTTAATGTAAATGAGGCATAATTGTAACGCTTTAGGATCCTATTATTGTTTGAGGAATAACATGCATTGACCAAAACCTACCTCAAGAGCTTTTAGAAGGGCGCCTCCTATGCCTGTGTAACCCGATGCTATTGTTGGAATCTTCTTTATTAATTCATCTCTACTTGCGTTGTTAACTGGTGTCATACTTGACAGTATTGTACTGTCACTTGAAAAAGATACCATTCCAAGGCTAATGTTGCAGACATCTTTGATGTGATATTTAAGTAGTCTTGCTGTGCCTTCTTGCATAAGTTTTAGACGATTATCCTATACAAATTTAAAATGCAAAGTTGTGTTTTAAGTTTATTAAAGATAATTTCAATTGTGAACAACAAATAAAAATACGAAAATCCTTGTTAAACTGTATGTTTGAGGAATATGTACTCACATCATTCATACTAGTCGAGACATCTAAAACCAGAACGAACTTTGGTGACGCTTTTGCTGTCAATTGAACCATAAGAACTTCTGTTGTTACGTTGTCAATTGCACGTGGCAAGTTTCTAATAATAATAATAATAATAATAATACTTGTTTATAAAGCAAATGTTTATCCAATGCATCTTAAAAGGTTTTATAAACAACAGTACCTGTTGTTTGCAAAATCTTCGTTACTAAGAATCACGTCTAAAACCGATCGAGTGTTGCACATCCGATTATGTAAATTTGGAGCAGAAGGATTATGCTTAATACCCGTATCCGCATCACTGCAAAATTCTACGGCCTATATATGCATAAGAAAATTAACAGTGAAATTCAAGCATCCCTGATTGAGAAAATTATATTTAACCACAGGCAGCTTTTCTATATAGAAAACATAAAGGAATCCCCGGCCATTACTTCTATGTGGCTGAATTGAATTTTGCGGCTGGAATATCATTAGAATGGTATTGATATAGTATGATATTCCTACGCTATTCAATTGGTGAAAAAGCTATCAGCAACCTGTTTGAAAGTAATTAATAATTACCGAGTCCAGCTCTGGCATGAACATAGGCGAAGCTTTTCCAGAATCGTTCGTCATCCCAGTTTTTAAATCTGGGTAAAACGTACAATCGTTGACAAGGTTGTTATTAATATCGACTATGCAAGGGGATTTCCCATCGCTTCGGCGTATCCAGCCTTTCATGGATTCGGAACAGCCAATCACTCGAACCTTAAAATTAATAGCAAAATGTAAGTCCGAGACCTAGCCAAGCGTCATAAATTCATGGAAGTATTTTAATATTAAAACCTTTCCGTTTTCATCCTTGTAAAATACCGGAGAGTTGGCATTATCACGTTCGCCATACTCATTGAAGGCACCATAACGCAAATGTGCCCATTCGTGCAGGAAAATCTTGCTGTTTCTGCTGTTTCGAGGTTTGTTGGTTACCGGATTTATCTCCAATAAAAATTCCGGGGTCATGTGAATATATTGACCTCTTTCTCCACAATCGCCCAGTTGCAAGGTGTAGGGAATCTTTCCATAGCTTGGGTGGGGTGGTGCTATCCTCACCTCCGCCATGCTCATGTAGTCGTCTTTTGGCACTGATTTGTAATTTGGAGAAGGTGACCAAGATGATGGTACCACGATGATGGCCTGCTTAAAATATGCACGACGTTTCGTGCTATTGTACAGACGAGGTGATGCCTGGTTGATCATATTCTGCAGATTATCATTAACATGTTTAAATTATTACTATTGTTAAGTTTGGAATTTCTTGCCAAGTTTCAATTTGAATTTGTTATTCATAATATTACGAGATGAACAAGTTGATTCTGGATAAAATGCAAAAATTACACCTACCATATTTAAATTAAATAAGCATGATTTATTATATACATGTTTACTGGACGTTATTCAATAATCGAAGCTTTATCAAGCAGAAATAATTATTTATGTACATTTTGTCAAAAAAGTGGATCTATTGCAAGATGAACAAATTGTCTTTGATAAAATACTAGATTGAAACTCACCTTAATCGATTGCAACAGAAGTGGATTTTCAGGAATGTCTTCATGGATAGTTACTACCATACCACTATACCCGTTATTATCAATCACAACCTCAGTATAGATTCCATATAAAAATATGCTAATTAGCAGCGGTACAAACATAGATGTAGTTGCCATTATCATCTAATAAAGAAATATAATTGTAAAACTGTTTTAGAAAGTTCGGTTATATAAATGTTAAGACCCGAATTGATTTTCTCATACATCATGTACCAAATTAATAATATTTTTGTTCGTTATTTTTAATAAAATTTTAACTATTTTTAAACTATTATTATGTAATTCAACACCAAATTTCAATTGAGAAAACGAAAAATGATTAAATACCGAATAAATATAAAAACGAAAAACACAAGTACCTCTGAAATATCCAATATTTCTGTTGCTAGTCCACGCTGTTTCACCGCTCAAGTGAAAATTAATGACATTTATATCATTTTCTAAAGGGAAATAAGATCTAGTTTATAGAAGTAATTTCAGTAATTTAAGGACGCGATGGCTAATTCCTGGATGGAAGTGCATAAAATCCGAGAAACGTTGATTATATTAAATCAAAGTCTACAAGTTTATAGACATTTTTTCTTTAGAAGGAAGTAAATATTAATTAATAAATAGGATATCAACTTAATTTACGCAAGTAGCATTTGAAAGCGGACATCATTGTAAACAGTAGATCCTTATAAAGTTATTGCAAAACCATTACGTGACGAATTAAGCGTATGTTGAAGACTCATATTTTGTCTAACATATTTTTGATTTGCGACTATAGTAACTTGAGATTTTGAGTCATTTTTAATTACTAAATATAAACTTCAGTCAAATTTGGGGTAATATAGACCACGCTTGTACGTGTCTAAGTTTGTACATGGATTGTTATTATAACAACTTAAATTGCAAAGCGGGTCGAACTTTCAATGCGAGCAAACATGTATATAATCAATTTTTGTAATTAAAAACTTAATAAATGATAATTAGCTTAGTGAATTCTAGACTCAGGTTAATCAGATATGTCTTACCTGTGTGCTCTAGCTATTGATGTTTTTAAATTTTGCCTTCAGCAATTTTTTCTCAGAAACCCAAATTATAACTTTTTAGCCGTAACACTTAGGGCAAAATGCCAAATTAGGAAAAAGAAGATGATGGTCTGTTTGTATAAAATCAACTGTTTTTGCCTTTATTGGCAATTATTTAAAGTTGTTACAATGTTTTTAAGAACATAAAGAAACGCCTAATGGTAGCTACGGTGCAGCACAGTGGTGCGCTGCAGGGAAGCGACATAGTGTAAGCGCTTGTTGATTCAAAAAGTTTTTAGCAGAAAAACGAACTTTTTTTTGCATTTGAAGTGTGGAATATTTGTGGCTGGCATAAGGTAAATTGTATACGCGTATTATAAAATTTCCTGTTTTGAATCGGAGAATGCATTTCTTAAATAGAAGAAAGTTTCCTAATACCACATAAACAACGGATTTTTTATTCCTCCAAAATGACTAGTACCTGCCTCAATTTTGTAATTCAAAATATGGATGCAAGTACACGTTCATATAAGCAATAAGCCTACATATAAATTGTAACAATACATACAATTATGAATAAAGTAAGATATCTCGACTTGTTAATAATGCTTGCACATGATGATCCTGTACGAATATCATATATATCAAATATAATATCAATAATATCAAATATATAAATAATTCATATCTTAATCGTGGCTATTATGATTTATTTTGCATGATGTTAATAAAGACTACAGTACTTATGAGCCTTATTTTCAGCACCATGCATGTTTTTCATTCGGCGCTATCTATGTAACATTCCTTATTTAGGGTGCTCATGCATCTTACATACCATTCGTGCTGGTTGTTTATATGTATGCTCAGCTGTCAATGTCCGCATGTCCTTTTTTTGTTCTTGTAGCTAACCATTACGAGGATGGTAATCAGTATTATGATAAGGACGGCAGCACCCACAACTGATGCTATGATAATGTAAAACGGTAGTGATTCCTCCGTCGATTGCAGTTTTTCGTTTAATGGGAAATGGGCAATGACCGCATTGGACACTTGTCCAACATTGCCTTCGTTGTCCAGAGCCCTGACAGCGAAATAAATGTTTCTGCTCGTATTAAGGGTGGATAAAAATTCTTCTGATAAAAACTGAATGACAATCGAGTGTTTTTCGTAAGCTGGAAGAGGGTCCAAACTTCCATTTACGATGTCAAAATTAGAGAAGCTTTGCTCGAAAGAACGGACAAGAAGTACAGAATCGTGATGGTAGCGAAGCTGGATGAAACTTGCTGGAAAAATAAAAATAATACATTCGTCATTGCAAAAATGAGAAATAACGAGATGTCGCAGTAATGCGCTGTTGTATTTGTAGTATACTAGTTTATGTGCACTTATGCCTAGAATCGTTTCTTGTGTAATTGTCTATAAATCCAAATTCTAACTGAGCCTACCTTGGCCATCGTACATATCATCGCCTGTAGAAGTCCACTGCAAATGGACGGTTCTTTCAATGAAATCGGTTTTCATTATGTGTAAATCCGTGATCTTACTCGGAGGAATCAAATCTTTCGCTACCCATTTTTCGAGAAGAAATGTTCCAGCAGGATCGAATCTTTCGAAATCTTCCACAGGATCCATTGAATCGAAATCTGGTTCTTCGTCGATATCGACATTATAAATGGCTGAAGATTCAAACTTTTCATTCACTTTTTGCAAATTCTCCATTGCGAATTCTGAACTGGATTCTTCTTTTTGCATTTCTACATTGGAATATGAAAGATATCAAAGCCAAACATATAGAAGTTAATTTTAAAGTCACTACATGTAAGAGCTCTGACAATGTTGTTATTAATATCGACTATATGCAACTTCGACGTATCCTCAGTTATACTTGCCTTCATCTAAAATCGGCATGACAGGTGCCCTTTGAATTCTTCCAACATGTCTACCATCGTTTAAAAGTCTTGTTTCTGGTGTATTTTCCACAACTACATCTATTTGGTATCGGCCATCGCCATTGTAGCGAGTAAAATATTCTGTATATACGCCATCATTAGCCACCCGATCAGCACCTTAAAATTAACGAATATATTTTAAGACAAAGTTATAAAACATTACGAGCATAATATTCATTTATCTTTAAATACCTATTCCATTGTCTTTCAATATAATCGTTTCTTCTTTTCCATCAGGCCGATGTCCAAAGGCTTCGACTTTGGCTCTTAGTACTGGCTTGTCATCCTTAGTTACCTCTGCGTATATCTTTTCGAAATAAACAATACTTATTTTATTTCTCTGAAAGCAAGTTAAGGTTTTGACAAAATATGCTTACCTTTGACGTTTCGGGATATTTTACATTGACAGAACTGACCCAAGACTTCACACGAATAGGTTTCTCCGTGTGAGACCGGGAGTTTCCTTAAGCGCAGTGGAAGACTTTTTGGTAAACTCGGGTTCGCGAACCTGTGAATAGCTT
>JAQGCC010005617.1:0-11259 GCA_034698905.1 Xestoiulus laeticollis
CAGTTGCATTGAGAGGTTGTAAGAGGTTGTAAGGTTGCGTATGCATAGCTGCATACGCACAAGTGGGCAGGAGCCTTTACCCTCACCAAGCCCGACAGCACGTGGTCACATTCCATACGGCGTGCACTTGGGAAGCAATCACAGCTATATTTACGAATGCCACAGGCTGGATTTCGAGGGCAACATGTTCAAGGAAGGCAATAATCAGATGAAAAATGCGACCGACTGCAACAATGTGACAAGATAACTGGTTCTGTTTGCACATCAGCACATGTGTGTTTGATTTAACGGGTTGAACCACTTGTTTGTAAAATACACGTTATACATTATGTAAGAGTGTTTGCAATAATGGGTGACCAGAAAAAGCCCGCTGTCATAATAGTTTAGATGTTTTTTTTGTTTTCTGTTTTCTTATATGTGCAGCATCATGCCAGGAGGACATTCCAAAAAGCCCGCTGTTTTCTGTTTTCTCATGTGTGCAGCATCATGCCAGGAGGACATTCCAAGTCGGTGGTACATCACGCTCATTGGGATAATGGGTTTACTTAACTGGTGGGCAACATTCTCAACAGGAAACTTCCTGGCACATTGAATTCCCTATGCTTGCTTCTTAAATGGACTGCCTGACTCGCTTGAGATTTATGCATTCAAGTTTGCCATTTCCTTAGCGTCCATTTCTCAATGTCGTCATTACTTTCTCTTTTTTTTTTCACCTGAGTTTGCGTGCCATCGAACCCGCATAATGCCCGTCCAATGAAATCGCACTTTTCATTTTTCAATGTCCGATTTTTTTTTATCCACAAACCAAAATAAAAAAGTCAACCACGGACAGCCAACAAACAGTTTATATGGCTGGCTCTCTTTACTTACCGCGCCAGACTCGAGGGTGCATATACGACAATAATAAAAAAGCAGGAATGAGCAGGGGAAATATATATATATATATAAATGTTTTATATCGAAAACACACTTATGCGTGGAAGGAGAAATGGCCGCCATTTTCATAATGGAAACGCGATTCTTTGTGAGGGCTATACGGTATATATAGGAATACAGCTGCATGCACGGCTATATTGCCAAAACAAACTGTCAGCACATTCTCGGGCCGTATGTTTACTCAAGTGAAATCTACTTCAACAAACTTAACTTTTCAAGGCACATGCGTTGCATCAGCAAAGCGTCAACTTCTGCGAAGCTGAATTTATGCCCCCTTTGTGAACCAGTGCGTGTATTCTTCTGATATAACACTGTCGAATGCTTGGCTATCCATAAACTTTTGACGTTGCAACTGAATATCCCTGATGCGTTTTGTATGCATACACGCCTTATTTACGAAAGATGAAACTTCCAGAGGATTCATTTCCAATTTGCATATTTATACTGCCAACCTCCCGCACATTCCTTTCGACAATGTCGATGTTGAAAGGTATTTTACAAATGAAAAGGAAAATATATACACTGTATAGGCCTACTATATAGGTGTCATATATAATCATTGCTTTGATTTAAATCCAACTTAGCATCCTATGTCGGAAGAGCGTTTCAATGTACATGTAGCTTCATTCAATTTAGGTTATAATATTCGGGAAGGGAATTAACTTTATGATTTGTCAAGCATTCAATGCTTCCCCACTAAGTATCGTAAACTGCTTGTAACACGAAGTATATAGGTTTAGTTACAACAAAGATAACAAATGTGTTAAGGTTGCGACAACATAAGTAGTAAGCTTAATATCACAAGCAACGAAAATGATAAATTTTAAGCCGAGATAGCAAAAAGTTGACAAGCATTATCTGTTTGTTCGGACAACAGTAGTATCGTACCAATTTTGGCCATATTCTGTAGTGTATACAAACTACATGTACAGTGTATAGGCAGAGCCAATATCACAAGCTTAAGACATAGCCAACGTTGCAAATGCATTTATAGCATATTACATGTGATAAAAGCACTCACCAGAACATATGCTCGAAGCTGGATGTCAACCCAATATTTGGATAACGAATACAGGGTTAGGTAGGATACAGCACCATGGACTTGAAACTTACCTAGAAAAAATAAAAGCAGGTAATTAATAAATAGAGCCTTGGTCACATTATTACACAATACATTCCCAATACTATTCCCTTCCAAATGTAATCAGAAAGTTTTAAAAAATATAAGTGTAACATAAGTGTAAAAATATAAATATAACATTTCAATCTGACACACAAATTAGGTTTAGTTTATATTGCATTAAGTTTAATTTCTAGTTAACATTTATTTAACGTGTAAAATGAATGGAAGTCAACTTTAGCAGGTTGTGCTATTTTCTAGCCTGCTCTAATGCAAACCTCGACATGTGCAATTATAGAGCTGTTGCCAAGAAACCTATAAAGGTTAGATTATGTTAGGGTATAAGCTAAGTTAGGTTAGAATCCCTATACAAAAACAGGAGGTTTAAGCTTAGATATATTACAGGATCCCTCCCCAATACTGCATTCTTGTAAAATCTTAATACAATTTTTTTCGTAGCCTATTTTTTCACTTATAAATTAAATAAATTATTGGCGTAGAAAAACTCATCATTCACAACCGCTATCTTCAGGAAATATAACACGAACCCCACAAGCTCTAATTGCGCGATGTTTGCATTGGAGGCTAGAAAACTCCAATAGCCGGCTAAAACAGACTTCTACGGCGAAATAAGAATTTTCTCACGTAACCTTATCTGAAGCATTAATTTCACATTTAATAAAACATGCCAGCACAGCACCATAGAGTGGTACAAAAAAAAACGCAGTATCAGATACGATTTATATGCACATTGAAAAAGATGCTGGAGATGGCCATTTAACACCTGAGTTATTGTTTATAAAGTAATTTGAGTTCAAATGCTATTTCTGCAGTTAGATCGTTTCGTGGGTCTGAAAAGCAGTTTTTTCAAAAGCTAAACCTTTTTTTGAACATGCACATGCAGGGCTCCAACTGTGCCAGTGCTTTCTAGATTCCTCGCACGCAATGTGACCCTATACACAATATCGAATCTGCAGCCATTTTTCAAAAGCAATAAAGAAGGAGCGTCATATTGTCGTGGCATGTGCACCACTTAAGCGATTAAAAACGTCTTGTAAACACTCGGAATGGGGCAATATTTCATAAAAAAAAACCTGAACAGCATCTATATTCACTTAACTTGTTTCTAACCATATTAAAAAAAGATAGCATATTCGCATTCCTTCATAAAACTGCCGAGATATAATTAGTGAAAATAAAAGCTTTACTGGTTGGCTTCAAATCAAAATACATTTGTAATGTAAGAGCTGTGCAGTAATCAATTTTTAGCCCACCAAATACAATATAAATAGTAGGCCTCCATAATGTTTAATAACGCCAAACACACTGAGGTTAATAGATCATAAAATTTTATTTATGATTTAAATTCACATGTATCATGTATTTCATTTAGATCTTACACAGTAATTCACACTGCAGAATACATTCAAACATCTATTGCATTAAATAAAGAATTTTAAATGAACTAAATGGTAATGCTTCAGGAATGACTTGTTTTACAGCGAAGAAGCACGAAAAAAGAACAGCAATATTCAGAAAACTATTGTCCAATAAATAAAATAATGAAATTCGATTACTGACTATATCTGCCATGCTGAGCACTACGTATTTATTAGATTGGCGCTAGGAGGGTCAAAATTCATCTCATAATTGGTGTAACACATATTGTTGGACGAATGGGTGATAACAATAAATTGCATTAATCTGTTAGTTAATGCGTGCTCTCGTTTTATTGTAAGCGTATAGGAGTTGTGCAGTTCGGAGAAAAAAACAATAAATCACAATTTATGATCCCCAATATATGCTATTTGTCAACAATAAAGCGAGAATGGCTATGCAAGCAGTTATGGTGCTTTGCTGGGCGAATAGCAAAACTGACCATTTTGTAATAGATGGAAGTCTGGGTTCTTCGCCTCATTTAACAATAAATTGTTATTGTTCGATGAATATTTCATAGTTGCAGCCAATGTTGACAGACTGGCAGTTGCCACCCTTAACCAGATTAGCCGTATCAAAATCATGCCATCTAGCGAACCGTTTTTCAGCTAAAGCATGCTGAAAATAACAACCATTCAATAAATTCGTATATAACGAGCAGTTCGCAGGATCATGCATTTATGGAGGAATCCGAAATTCAGCACATTATAGTGGATTATTGTGTTTGCAATCCATTTAAGCTAAAATTTCGTGCATACAGATGCTTCCAATTCAGGCAAGCTACTAATGGAAAGCCATGACCTGTGTAGATAATGGTCACTTGGCATAAGTCTAATACTTTTAATTTTTGACGAATGCTATGCATGGACAATGGACATTATGGAGAGTTATGTTACGGATGACATCACGTGACGTCAACGCATTTCTATTAATAAAGCGAGCAAATTAGTCTCGAGTTTAATAGGACTGTAATTATATTATGAATCGCATGATGGCGTCTGTGACCTTGTGCCGAATTGGGAAAACTTTTCCAAGGTCATGAATCAGGAAGCAGAACTAATATTCGCAACATCGCGATATAAGCTGCATCATGAGAAGCAATGACAACATGAAATTCATCAGAATCAAAACCTTGGGGAAACCATATTGTAAGATCAATACAGATTCGTTGCAAATCTATTTTTTTAGTTTTGAACTGCAATTGCACTGTAGAATCTAATTTGGTTTTTAATTAAAATAAAATTGTTTGATTGAAAATCATTGTTTGAAAATCCATTACTTATGATATTATAGAACATCTCATTGTTAACCCAATTGAAAATTGTAACTTGTTGAGTATGTACTTCTTAGAGTGAGATCGCATAATAGACTTATAAATTATTATTAATAAGGGAATCATGTCATAAAGTCTCATCGAATAAATCCCCTATAATAGTGGGATTTAATTAGGTCCCATTTCTTGTCTTACATTAATCTCACCAGTCTACTTCAGACATACAAATTCACAAAATCAGCGGATAGCTGCGATAGTGAGCTATATTCTAAACAAACCTTACGTTTTAGTGTACTATTGTTTAGAAAGTATCGCATGCATCACATTATAGTTGTGATCTGTCCTGGTAACATCAATATTAAATGGTCTGTAAAATAAGTTTTCTATAAGCCATTCGAGATGAAGGTCTTTTCCTTGCAACATTTTTTAAAATACATGTATATAAATAATGAAAATAAAACGTTTGGGTCATCTCAGAAAATCACACCATCTCTACTTTCAACAGCATTTCTTCTTTTAATCAAAAAGATCTGCAGAGATGCTCCGCTATAGCGTGTGGTAAAAACATATATCCACGAGAAACTATTGTAGGATTTTGTGCACTATTGTGGCAACATACGGTCATTTAATTTGAAGAGAGATGGCGTAAATTAACTGTCATGGGGTGATCTTTGCGGGAGTTTGCAATGGCCGCCCAACAGCAGCCGCTTTATACTCCCTGCAAAGCAAGAGGGGTATAAAAAAGGCGATTTAACATCGTTTTAGGCAATATCGAAAAGTGTCTTTCTGTTAAAAAATAAGGACGGAGAAGAAAAAAAAAAAAAGCTTGGAGTGAAAACAAGAGTCGTTCCTAAATATTGAACGAAATAAATTAGGTGTCAGGACAAAGGCAGCGTTTTTGTTCAAAAGCCTCCACTTAACTACATGAATTTTTCGTTCGCTTTTACACGAAGCATCGTAGATGTTTTTCCTCACACGAGCGTGTAAACGCGAGGCACGTCTTTCAGAAGGCTGTAGCCAGCTATATTTGATGTGAGGCTGATTAATCGATAGCGAATATAAAAAGGAAAAATCAAAGTCAAAAATAGACACAAAAAGGAGGAAAAAAAAATTCTCGTGTTTTGGCCTAGCTAGGATATAGACACTCGACTCTATGTAGCTGCCATCTTGAATGAAAACAGTTGAATGATGATGATGTCAAAACTAGACAACCGATTCCAGCGAATTCTGGGTAAATACAGCTAAGTAACGACGTGACGGGGAATTTAATGTACGTGGGGGTAAATGGAATTATCCGATAATTCCCAGTCAATATCCCGCATTTTCGGACATAACATTTTGCCTGCAGTGGCATCCATCGAAAAGTCAAGATGCATGTGGATTGCGAGCTGTTTGAATATTTTAAAGCTCCTAAATGCATTTCTAAATACAGAAATGATTTAACAGCACATATATGACCTTTTTTGTAGATGTTTTCTTAGTTCCTGAAGAAATGAAGGGGGGAAACTGCTTCTCTCACATCTATAAAATGTAGTATAGGCCTACATAGAAATATTATATTGGCTTAATATGAAATTGTAATGTATATTGTCCCAAATGGCATAAATATATAATGATTATACATGTATAAGTTCTTGTGAATTTTGCTACCGCTTTTCAGACCTCCTAGCTTCAAATTGTATAATCACATGAATGCATGTAGCCTTTGTAAAGCTTCGATGACTTTGTTATTGGAAAAAAGTGTATTTAAGTTTATAAAAATATATACTGTTTTCTCCATTTACTGTAGACAAATTTAATACAATTTAATACAAATTGAAATATTTTTTGTTAAATTAAGTGTATAGTTTTTGCACAAGGTTTGTTATTAAATTGTACAACTTTTCATGTCGGTTTTCTACTATTTGCATAATTTACAAAGTATACGTGTTCTTCATAAACTACCTATAACTTAATGGTTGTCAAAACAATTAATAATAACGAAACCTCGACACTGATATTTTATGACATAGATTTCCTGGCCAATGTCCATGTATACAGATGGCCTGTTCAAAATCAGGTAACCGTTGATTATTTCTAGAATTTGCCATGTCGATATTCCCCATCACAAGCAAAACAACTGTCAAATTCTGCCTTACAGGCCATATTTTATCACGCTAAAGAGCAACAGATTCTCTTTATACTGCAATGCAAGAGCACAATAATCTTATTTGTTTACAGAAACTGTATTTTGAAAATCCATACAAGAATAAATACAATGATGTGTACGCATAAAGGTGTAGGCCAACCTATAACAAGCAACCATGGAAACGACACGTCATTATGGCGCCATTTAGGATTAAAGAAAAAAAACTATACGTAAAAGGCTTATGGAGGCCAACATCCATTGCCTGCGTGGAAAAAAGTCAGCCAAAATGCGGATTTTTATGAGGTTTGAATGCAGAGTAGATACAGATCAATGTCTGCTATTCAAAGAAAACAAACAAAACTCCTGTTAAGAACTATAGGCATAGTTTTGAAAGCTGATATACCATATATAGAGATAGAAAGAGGTTGACCATAGCCTACAGAATGCTCTGAATGCTCTATAATTTTGAAAACGTTCTTTCAATAAATTCAGCAGGTACGTTTACGACTATAGAATAACAATGTAATAATAGTGTTTATTTGTACGCCTTCATTTGCGTTTATAAACGAGGACAAAGTTCAGATTTAAGCCGTTCTGACTTAAGGATACTTTTATGTAGTTTGTTTAGTGAACATATGAACAATATATACTGCAGTAAGTATATTTTATATCGCCCATTTGAAAATGTACCATATACATGTAGTTAAATCAAATGAAACGTTAGCATAAACTTTATTGCAATTTGTTTAGCTCTATATATGGCTTATTTTATAGTTTTGATTTTTAAAAAAGTGATGGCAGAAATTGCGAAAGACAATCTGGTAAATAAATTCATGGCACCTCAGAATAGAAATCAAAATCAGTAGGATATATAATAAATTGAATAAAACCATAATCCAGCGTTATTTTTATTGTATATATTTGCATGGCTTAGTGACTTTTGGCAATGAACATTAAAAGTGGCACATTCCGATTTTCAGTTAGATTTTCATTTATTAATATTTGCATTTTATATTTCACAAAAAGTGTCTTGCATGCAGATGACATAATAAGATTCAATAAATTGAGCTAAGGGTACAATGTAATGAAATGCACTAGTTCGTGAGCAACAAAGACACTTCCATCACAAAACAAATTACACATGTACCAAGCAATGCATTCTTGTATTTCAGTAATATACATGTATACAATTGATCTTGCATTAGACGACACAGCGATGTCATTAAGCTGATCAAGAATAAAGACCTTCAAATTATACATTCGTTAACAAACTGCTATTTTTTTAAGCATTATCTAACGTTTAGCCACTCAACGGGACCAACAAGTGATTATTAATTTCACACTAGACACAAGAAGATGGTGATGAACAAATCTTGAGAACCCTTGAAAGATGCGGTTGGTGCTAATATTGTTACCAGATGACTGGCAATCATAACCATTTCATTAGTATTGTGTTAAAGCAGCTATATGAAAGGTTAATCGTAAATGCATGTATAAATTCTGAAAAGTCTACAGGAAAATGCATTAATTTAAAAAAAAGTGTTCGTATGTGATTTAGATAAATATTAATGCTAATAGCATATGTAAACGCCACATCATATACTGTCAATAGCATGCATTACCCATTGGCAATTTTAAAATTAGCAGCTGAAAATCGTGATCCATCAAACTCGTGTCAAAATTATCGTTGACAAAATATTGTCCACAAACCCCATGAGAGTATTTCGCTTTACAACTCGAAGGGGATGTCCATCACTTTCACAATGATCTAAAACGCTGTTCTCACGGTGAATGAAAGTTGATATTAGTGCCATGACAGCGAAAGTGTGCAGGTGTCAAATATCAATTTTTTTTCATGCACGACACCACTTGACAATGTGATGATTGCATAAAATGCTGTTCTCGCTATATATACTGTGACATTTAATGTCATGACTTAGGTGTGACTGCATTTTTACTGAAAAGGCACCAGACGACATCAGTTCGTTAAAAGTCTAGCTATATATGTATTATAATCCAAACCTCTCCCCCATATAAAAATTACATATAAAAGTGTTCTGCATGGGTAAAAGTTATTCAATTGCAAACTAGCCAATTAAAATCGAAACCTTTTTCAACTTTTTTATGCGTTTGCATCACAGCAGTGACACAAAAAAAACCTTTCCGTGTTAGTAATTAAATATCAAGCCTAACGTGATACAAACACGTGCATGTATGCTAATCATGTAGAAATTGCTGGAACATCTCTATTTTGCAATTGAAATAAATTATTCCGTGACGTCTTTATCTGTACAAATAAATTGATGTAAAGCATGAATAGAAAAAATGCGACCAATGACTCCGCCTTATCTTTATAATAATCCCCTAAAGCTAAATTAAAATTTCGATAGTATATGCCAGCAGGGATAAATTGATCCAAAACATTGTCAGAGATAAAGTCCCTAAGGACAATAAGGTCAGGCCAGAAAATGACGATCTAAAAAGCACCCCATACCCTTCAGCAATAAAACAGTATACATGTAGTATAAAGCTTGTTACTTGAAGTAAAAAAAATGCAATGTGCATTGTACATCTCTTGATGTCTTCCATACTTTGATCTTGTGCTTTCTTCCAAATATCGTAATATATTTGAGTATTTCAGGAAACTGAATAATTTATACCAATGTTTTGTATTAAATTCTATCGAAATTGTCAGTTATGTGTCAGCCATATAAAAAGCCCTAGCGGCCATGGATATAAAAAACACAACACTCCAGAACAAGTAAATTTAATGTAAATCATTTATGGGCGAGGGGTTGTAAAATACGACAACAAAAACGCATTTAAAGTTACGATTATCGAAATGGCTATGCTAATTCCCATTTTATCGACTCTCGAAAATGAGTAAGCGGTATAAAAAAAAAGGCTCAGAAAGGGCACTCTCAATCTACAGCTTCAAAAACTTTTTTTTCCCAATGATGGTAACATAAAAAGATAGCTTATTACATGATGTGTTTGCATTGGAAATCAACGTAAGATTGGGCGGCCCAGACAAGAAGCCATATATTATACAAGAAGCCATATTGATAGAGAAAAGGGATCGTGGTGTTTGTAAAGATTTGCTGGCGACAAATGTTTTTTCTGGATGTATTCTTTCTTAATATTTATCAGTTGATTTACCTTTTTTAGGTCAACTTGAGAGATTTGACGTGTGTGTTGTAGATTTGCTTTTTGAGTGTAAAATAAATAATAATAATAATAATAATATATTTAAATTTTGAACAAGGCAGGCTCGGGTGCAAATCGAAATCTCATGTGCAATGGAACAGGTAATTTTGTAGATTTAACAATTCTATTAAAGAAACAGTGAGTTAACCGGAAAAGTAAAGTGTTTTTATTGTTAAAACGACTGGCTTAAGTGAAATCCTGAAGAAACACTCAGTGCACAATAGATCCCAGGAAGGAGTGCATTCCGAAAATTTGTTCACTACCTCTGTTCAACCCACTCGATGAGAAGTGCCATCGACATTTTTGACTACAAAAAAAATACACTATAGATTTTTGCCCGAATAAACCAAATCTCTCAACCTTGTTTTTCCAATGGTTTGTTTTGTCGGCTTGCATTGTTAAACCGAATCAATTGTTACACGTGGATAGGGAAATCCAATTTTTGAAAAAAAAATTGACACAATGTCGTTCAACCGTGCACTTCAGACTAATTCAAAGCTCATTTGCGAAGTAAAGATTATTCTATTTCCCTTAACAATATGCACCATCATTAAAAAGCACTTGTTAAACCAATGTGGCTTAATCGAATACTTAACGAGTTGATAATGTACTTTTGGTATCATAATAGGGAGATTAAGCTGTCTTGCGTACACGATAATGCATCTGACAGCATTATTTTTCTCTCACAGTCACGTTAACGTGTACGCAAAGCCTGCCTTCTTCACGTACACGTAAACGCGAACGTGAACTAATTGGCAGGCAGGCTCAAGTGCAATTCGAAACTGTAAATTACGTTCGCGTTGAACGTAATTCAGCATACCCTTTTGTCTGGGTAACATATTGACGCATTATTCATAATATCCTACAATGTAAATAAATCGAACGCTAATGATTTAAAGTAACAACGTTTAAAAACAATGACTTTCTTGTCACTAACAAAAGCGGTCATTGAAATGGTTTTCTATGGAATTTGACCACATATTAGCCAATATTGCCTAATATTTGTGGCACCCTTTAAACCCTTTACACCTTCTTCACACCGACCAAATCAAGTGCACTGATGTATATCAAGTCTTGATCAAGTTGCGCGAATCCAATCAAGTTGTCTGCTCCACTTGATGTGGATCAAGCTTTCTGTCGTCTGCACCTCGTTTCAAA
>JAQGCC010005618.1:0-11258 GCA_034698905.1 Xestoiulus laeticollis
AACTGTTCGCACGATGGAGTTTGCAATCGTGACAGAAAAGTCGCGGCTTTATTGGCTCCGTGAGAACGGGGCTTCACACCATTTGAGCCTAAACACACGAGTTCCCATTTAACAGCGTTAGAGATAATAAATTAATTTAACAGCAAATCCATCTTTCCATGTTTTTGCAATAGAGTAGTATATGCTGACAATATGTTTGGCTTCTGCGAAAAGAAGATAAGGGCAATTACTCCGCAGCGCGAACGCTCACATGGATATTGCCGTAAGCTGGGCTGAAAACTGCATTTTTAATGCCCATAAAGTCATTTGTAACGTTATCTTATCACTGCACAGCACGTGCATTTCGAATAAAGTTAAAGCAGCACGTTACTAAATTCGTACTAACGTTGGTTCGAGCGCAATAAAGTAAACCATTACTAAATCCGTACTAATGTAAAGTAATTGCCGATAACGTACTTATTTAATTTTCAGCTGTTGCCCTATTGGGACTGGACCCAGCTTTACTACCAGGACTGCTTCGTTCGCAACCCCCACTACGTACACCGGCGACTAACCGAAGAAGACTGCCAAGTAATCGATGAAATTTCATCGTTAATTCCCGGGTAGATTTTCAAATTTATCGATTTTTTTCACTTCCCTACTCTAATGAAGGTGTGCGAGGCCCTGGACATCATTCCCCGAGTGAAAAACGTGACCCACGTTGAAATGGCCGAAGATTTCTTGAAAAGCGACATGCCGGTCATCGTGACGGACGGCCTGGACAACTGGGACGTGGCCAGCGGGGCCTTCTCGGCTCAAAATATATCGAAAGTGAGTCCCCCAGGTTGTGTTAATTAAAAATGGGCAAATTGGCGAGATCTATCGTAAATGCGTTCGGACAAATTTCTTAATTATGGCGGTACGCGCTAAAAAAAAGTTGGGTTTAAACGCGGTAACCCATTTTGGCGGGTTACTGACACTTAAGAGGGTTGCATACCAGAATAAGCCTTTTTTACTAAATTATTTTTTTATTTAATTTTGGAAACTGATAGAAACAAATGAAATGCAGTAGGACCTATCATAAATATTCTATTATTTGTTTATGTATATGTATAATACGCTTCATGGAAATATGTCCGTAAAGTTTACCAGGCCCTCTACAATCATAAATTTTACGGACATATTTCCATGAAGCGTAATATACATACGTGTAAACAAAAAAATTAAACAAATAATAGAATATTTATGCTAGGTCCTACTACATTTCATTTGTTCCTAGCAGTTTCCAAAAATAATTTAGAAATAAAGGCTTATTCTGGTATGCAACCCTCTCAACATTTAGGGGGGAAGGGGGTTTTGGAGACAACTTTGAAAATTAAAAGTAGGCCTACCATTTTTACATTTTAAAGAAATCTCACCTCGTGTCTCGTCGATTTCGATTAAGATTCTCTTAGATTCGGATCCCAACGGCGACATTTTCCCCTGCACCTTATCGTCCAACCTGCGCCTGCGAGGGGACAACTATTTCCGCACGCTGCTCCTCAAGCTGCAGCTAGACGAGATGGAAAACAAGAGGTGGTACGTGCACTGGTAAGAAGAGCGGCTCGGCTTAGAAACTCTTGAGAACTAGACCCTTGGATGAATTGCGGGATGATTCCGTTCGTTGCAGGGAAAACTGCGAGAAGAGAGCCTCGAAGGCGCTCCGGCTGAGCTATCCGAGACCCTACTTCGTGCCTCCCATGGTGGACACCACGGAACCCAACTGGGTGTTCCTCTCTTCGCACTACAAGGGCCGAGTCCACAAGGAGGTTACGCTGCTGTCCGACATGCTGTGGCTAGCGCAGATCAAAGGCTCATCCCGCATCCGGCTGATCCCGCGACAGGCGTGCAACGCAACTTGCCTGGAACTGAACGACGTTCTGGAAACGGGTGAAACTCGTAAGTTTTAACGTACGTCTTTTTTTCATGTTCAGGCAGGGCGAAATACATGCAGTAGATGCAGGTTGTTAAGAAAAGGATCTTAGAGAACGAAGCCCGATCAAGATCGGGAAAGATAAGAGAAACTAGGAAGGATTTTGTAAAGTCGAACATTTTGCAATAGATGGTTCGTTGACGAAGATTTTATTTGTATTTCAGTGGTTTTTACAGATCGAATGTGGGTGTTTCAGTATCTCCCGGGGCAAGTCGGGAATAACGTGGCAATCGGCGGTGGTGGTTCGTTCGAAATATAAGAGCGCTGATCGAGTGAATTTACGATTACTCTTATTCGATGTTCGCCTAACGTGTAAAACATGAATTGAGAGAGAAAAATAAATGACTTAAGACGTGTATTCGATTTAGTTTGAAGCGAAGAATTACACGGTGTAGGAAATACGATACAAAAATCATGCAAAAGTAGAAAAAAGAAATAGCCGACAAGTGCATTCTGCGAGAAATCGGAGCATTCGGGAAAAAAAAAAGGCTGGATAGAATTATAAAGCAGCACCAATTAAGACGAAATCAATTATAAGAACTTTCTGCTAGCCGTCTCTGGGCGATTCAAATTTCGTCTCTGATCGCCGATCTGAAAGCCGGTCTTTCCGTGTTCAAACGAGAGCCGAGCAAGGGCGAATCCTCCTCGTTGTTCGCATCACCATCCTCGTCCTCCTCCTCTTCGTCTCTGCTATTAGGCTCGACTAACGCCTTCACAAACTCTAAAATACAAATTAGAAATTGAGCAAACTTCAAGAACAAGTCCAAACTGAGTACGCTTAACTAGTTGCTGTCGAGACACCCTGCATGTAGACTTTGCATGTGCATTTTCCGGTTTGCATGTGCTTTTCTTAATTTGCATGTGCATTTTCCGATTTGCATGTGCATTTTTTGTGATGCATGTGCTTTTCTTAATTTGCATGTGCATTTCTGTTTGCATGAGCATTTATTGATTTGCATGTGCATTTTCCAATTTGCATGTGCATTTTTTGTGATGCATGTGCTTTTCTTAATTTGCACGTGCATTTCTGTTTGCATGAGCATTTATTGATTTGCATGTGCAAATTTGAATTTGGTTTTTGAGTTTGATAGTTCTGGTCGTGGATTTGAAGTTAACTAGTGGATTTGATGTAATTTTCGAAGGAAAATAAATATATATGCACCTGTTTCAAGTGAAGAAAAGTTAATAGTAATTGTTCCAAGTAAAGAAAAGTGAGTGCCTGTCAGGATAATTTGGCCTATTTTTAAAAGAAACAGACGTCATTCCAAGATCTGAACATTGTTAGAACAGTCTTGGATCCTTACAACAGTTGATGAGGTCAGTTACAGCCCTTGTTGTTGTTCTTTGTCTACAAACTGAGCGCGACACTAGCTTTTTCCATGCACTCACCATCGAAATCAATCCGGCCATCTCCATTCAGGTCCACTTCTCGAATCATGTCTTCGACTGAAAAAAACAAATGAATAAAAAGCCCGAGCATTAAATTAAAAATGCAAAAGTACGAATCTATATTCACTTTCTTCTTCTTGTAGATCCTCTCCGAGACAGTGTAGCACGGCTCTGAGATCCGAAGCGCTTATGTAGCCTCGGCCGTGTTTATCGAAAATCTTGAAAAACCACGGATAAAAAGGGGATATTAAGGATCCGAATTTTATAAAAAAAAAATGATCCGCTGAATAGGCATAAATTGTCCGATCGGAACCTTAAAAGCTTCCCTCAGCTCTCTTTCTTCGTCCTCCGCAGAAGTCATCGCGAACTGGTCCATGTTGGACACGATTTCGACAAACTCGTCGAACGAAAAACTCCCGTCACCTGCAAAGCAAGAATTGAAAACACGTTTCGCGTAAAAGTGTCTGGAGCGCGAATGTGCCGATGTTCACGTACCGTCGATGTCGATTTCTTCTAACATCTGCTGCAATTCATCCTGAGAAGCGAACTGTCCTAGGCTCCTCATGACACGTCCGAGCTCCCCCTTGGTGATGGATCCGTCGCCGTCTTTGTCGAAAAGACGAAATGCTTCGAGAAACTCTAAAAAATTTAAGATCAAGTTTACATTCTAGCACGATTTTACGCCAAGAATCGTTGGGCAAAAACTCGACTTACCTGCCAACTGGGATTTGGTGAATTTACGCGTAGCATCCTAGAAAAACGAAATATTTTAGCAGTGCGGCGGTACGATAAAAGTTGGAATTGACCTAAAAACGACCCATGCGTGAAGTACGGGACAAGTACGCAAAATTGAAACTTAGCAGGGAACCAAATAATGAATTACGTTTTAACACGAGATGTCGAGGAGCGTGACAAAGTGCACATTGTGCGAAATCAGGCACGCCAAGGTTATCAATTATTTATAGTTTTCCTTTTTATTTTTAATGCAATGTGATTTTTTTACTGACGTTAAAATAAAACGACAAAAGCATTGAAACTATATAAGAAAACTGCGTCATAAATCGATATGCGAAATAAACTTATTAATCGCAAATGGGTTTGCTACAAATTTATACAGAGCATTATCGATTAAAAAATAATTTTTATCTCGTGGACGTCCGTTTTTCAAAAATGCTTTACAATTTATATTTAACAAAATTTTAACCGCTATTCAAATAAAACATTTATATTTTAGAATAATCGATGAATAAAATTAGAGTAAATACTTGAATAAACCCCTGGTAATAAGGGAATTCCCAAAGTGTTCGCGCCTCACATTTTCCAATTGCTTCATATAGTGCATAGGATGATACTTTGGGAATTCCCCTTATTATTGAAATATCGGGCAAATAATATGCCGGTAGGCCTACCGTAGATGTTTTACCGGTAATTTTTTGTCATTTTTTTAATTTATTAATACTAATTTTGAGGGAATAAAAACAATAAACCTCGGGTGTTAGGGAAATTCCCTTAGTGTTTGCGCCTCACATTTTCCAATAGCTTCGCGTAATGCATAGGGGATTCCCCATATTATTGAAATATCCGGTAAATACCATACCGGTACCGTAGATGTTTTACTGGTAATTTTTTTGTCATTTTTTAATTTATTAATACCAATTTTAAGGGAATAAAAACAATAAATCCCGGGTGTTAGGGAAATCCCCTTAGTGTTTGCGCCTCACATTTTCCAATAGCTTCGCGTAGTGCATAGGGAATTCCCCTTATGAATTAAATATTAAGCAAATATTAAAATACGGGCACTGTCGTAACCGTAGATGCTCGTTTCTGGTCATTTTTAACCAACTTTGAGGGAATAAAAATAATCCCGGGGGATTTATTCGTTTATTTACGGTAATCTATAATACGAAACATCCTATTAAAATTTAGTCAGATGAGAAAATTTAATCAAACGAGACAAAATTTAGCGTCGAAAACTGGGACTTGACCAGATGACCAAACGGCTGGCGAGATGTACATGCGCAAATTGATATCGGTCGATTTCCCTCAAGTTTTTGCGCGTACCGTTAAGATACGAATCCCCCGTGACCCGATAAAAACGTCACTGCAAATCCAGAAAGTGCGTAAAGATATTCCGCCGACAGGTGTTTCTCTTCACAAAGCGAATTCCAACAGCGTAACGAAAACTTTCGTTTCGTGCAACGCGGTAAATCAAAAAACATAAATTGGCAATTAAATTAACGTACCATTCCTATAATCGAATCCGGTGGAAATAGATTGGAAACTTTGCGATGCGTGCAACGAGCTGAGAGCAGAGACGATCGATACGAACGATAATCGGAGATAACGGGAGGATGCGCCGGTGGGGAAACTGTTGCCGATTGAGCGATTCGGTCGATTGTGCCTGGCTGTAGAAGAGCTAGCAGCCCTACGGAGGAAATACAGACAGGTCCAACGATTTAAGGTGGTGTTGGGAAAACGATCGGGTCGCGGAATATACAAAACAATTAAATGGTTGCCTTAGTAACCTACCGGATGACAGGACGGAAAAAGGGGGGGCCGAGGAATCAATATGTTTGACGACGGGATTAGGCGACAACCCCACCGCGAACGAGGGACGAATTATGCCGAGGTTCGATGCCGACGACTCGCTCCGAATCACGGGGATTCGACGACAGATGTCGTATTTCCAATCGGATTGAAATTCCTCCGCACTAGAAGATGAAAAAAAAATTAGTCGAAGCTTTATCACATTTTACACGCATAAAAATGCAACGAGGTCGGTAGAAATAAAGCCGAGAATTATGCCTGCTAAAAATCTTATCGAACAAAGATTTCAGATAATAATAAAAAAAAAATTTGATGCGTCGCGTGATGGCGCGCATGCTCATGCCACGTGAAAAAAAAAGTTTAATGCATTTTTTATGTGACGTGAGAAGTATGATGTGATAACGGCGTGAGCCCTCTACATGCATCTACTACGCTATACAATTATAAAAAAATGCATTATATGCTTTTTTCATGTGACGCGAGCATGCGGACAATCTCGTGAGATCACATATGTGAACGCCACGTGAAAAAAAAACCAAAAAAAACAAATTGAATGTATCTTTTACGTGACGTGATAACAGTGCGAGCCCAGTATACGCATCTACCATGCTACACAATTACAAAAATGCATTTTACTTTTAATTCATGTGCGTTCCATCGCGTGATGTGATGGCTTAGTCAGTAATTAGCTTTAGTTTAACTAAACATCGAGTAACATTTGAAAAGTGTGAGATGATAGATCGCGATGCGCGCTCGCATGATGCTAGAATGTAACTTTGCGAGTAACCAAAAAACGTTCCGACACGTTTTAACGAAATATTCAAACTTATTTATATTTTTATGATCATCACGAGATAAAAAATACATTGGGGAACAATGTCAGAGCGGTACAAAGTGATGACATTTTTCCCGCGCACCGATTTTCAACTTCTCCATGGTATAAAAACGTGAATAAAAAATTAAGTTGGCGGGCAAAATTCGGTATCGCGTCAATTAAGAATCAAAAGTAACCGAATCCGAACTGAAATTATGCGTTGAATTCGGGTTTTCCAAATGGCTTTCGACGATACAAAAATAGAGAGCTTATATCTTTGAAAAACACACCACGACGTCTCGTACGAGATTATAAAACTAAATAAAATTGGTTCGGTTGAAAATACAACGAAAAAATAATTTTGCTATTAGAGCATAAGAATAATCTGATATGATGAGACGCGATTCAAAAATCCACATAAAGTACACGAGCCCGATTAAAAAAAAATTATAAAAATGAGAGAACATAATCGCTTTTAAACATACAAGTCGAATCCGCCTAATATGGACACCGGTTAATCTGGGTAGCCATTTATTAGGGTCAAATTGTCAAGAACAAATCCGGACTGTACTATTCGCGCATGTTTTTGGTCCGGTTATTTCGGCCAATGATCCGCTCATTCTGGACAGTCGGCATTGCGATAAGAAAACAGCAAAATTTTTAGCGCTCGTTTAAAATTCACTGGAAAATTATGAATTACGTGACTATGTCAGTCGATAAAGAATTCGCAACAGAGCAAAATTGACACCTTTTGTAAACCGATTAAAGTTACGTAAAAACACAACATCATTTTATTGAATTAAAATCTGGATGTATACTTTCGTAGTTTCGTACTCAATTAAAGCCGTTCTTAAAAGAATACACAACACTTTATGGTGCACTGTACATACGGTATATTTTACACCATATACATGATTTTTTTTTGAACTTTGCATATTCTGAGCAGCCGCCTAATCGGTGCAAATCGCCTCCGCCCGATGTGTCCAGATTAAGCAGATTCGAATGTACTTTAAAAAATGGCACAAGATTGTCGCTTATCTGCAAACAAATAATAGTTATTAAATCACTTCTGTTACAAATAAAATGCAACTTAATATTCTCCTTTTATATCATGACTTTAAATCTGAAAAGAAACGTGCAAAATGTTGGAAAATCACATTTTCGCATATCTGATTACGAGCCAAAAGCTTAAAAGCCAGGAAAACTCAATGATGCTACCAGTTGAAACAAGTAAACTTGATGAATTTTTTAAAATATCTCTAATTTTCCCTCGATTTTTATCAAACAAATAGAGTGAAATTTTCACCTCTTTCCTTAAGTCCTGTTCTCACGGAGCCACTACAGCCGCGTCTGTCCTGTCACGGCCTCAACTTCCATCGTGTGAACAGTTTTCGAAGTCACAGTCGTGTTACAAAAAGTTTTGATATGCAGCATTAATGTCGCTCTAAAACAGTGCTGCTGCTTTTGGACTACTTTAGACTATGAAATTAAATTTTCAAACTTTTAATAATTATTAACTCTGAATAATGTACCTGGTTTTGTTTTTTCGTACAATAGGCCTACATTCATTTTTTCGCGCAAACTTCTTTCGGTTTTTTATAAGCTCTTCCTCGGAGCTATGCATGCAACATTGGCAAACATGACGTAACATATCGTAAAAAGAACGCGCATTTTTGCCGCATTGTGTGAACGGGTTACAGAAATCATGACATTTTAGGACATCAATGTCACAGCTTCACTGGCTACGTGAGAGCAGGGCTTTATTCACTTGATATACAATGAAAAATTAATTGGGCCTAATTATGCATCATAATTTTAAAGCTAGCTTTTTTTTTGAAGATTTTCAGCTGCAAGGAGAGATTCTTTGAAGATGTCTAAATTTTTTTAAAAAAATGTACGCTTCACAAAATTGCTCGTTCAAAGTCGCTCAAAATCAACGTTTTTGATTAGCTTCGGGTAAAAAAAACAATCGTATAAAGTCCTCGACAGCATTGCCGAGAGTTAAAAAAAAAAAAAAGTAAATTTCCAGGTACGATAAAAAGGAAATGTGAGAAGAACCTTCCGACTCTGCGAGAGAACAAGGAACCCCGAACGGAGGATTTTCGGGCCAAACATAGTGTGGCCACTTATCGTTCCATCCGAGTGTTGAGCCGTCCTACAACTAGAATTACGCGAGTGTGTGTGTGTATATATATATATATAATGTATATGCGTGTATGTACAAGAAAAGCGAGTGTCGCTTTTCGGGTGTCTATGCACTGTCTTTCTCCAGCCGTTCGTTCACTTCCACCACCACGTCCATTTTGATTCCCGAAACCGGCCTCTCCTCCGTGTGCGTCACTTCGATGCCGTGCTTCGCAAGCAGTGCCCGCAGAACTTCGATCTCCTGCTCTTGGATGGAACAGTAGTCGCGATACTTGTTCAGCTCCTGCTCCAGCGCCTCGCGAGAGCGCATCTCTCTGTGCACTTTGCGATCAGCTTGAACCTTCACCGACATGACGATACCTGCAAGAGCATTCGAGCACGTTAATCGACAGAAACAGCGCTTTATTAAAGCGAGAGTTTGCTAATTCGGCACGATTATTGAATTCCGCCACATTAAGGCTGAACTAAACCATTTCCATTTAAATGTCGTCTGCTTGCCTAGCCAATGCGTTTTAAGCTTCGGCCACCAGGAGCGTCAATGCATCTGAGCATGCGCAGTGGCTAATGGAAAACTACTCAACAAAAATACAAGGTATATATAGGGGTCCATTCAAAATGAATGAATTCCTAAAACAATGAAGCAAAAAATGCCGCTAATCACACAAAGACACATAGGCTGCCATCCCCAAAGTGCAATGATGCGGTCAGCTCAAAAAAACCAAAAGGCTGAAATAAGAATTTCCTAAAAACCAGCTAGGATGTGGTCTATAAAAACCAAAAGGTGTGTATTAGTAATTCCCTAAAAACCAGCTGCTTCATTCTCAAGCAGGATTATGGAGATTATTCTGTTAAACTTAAAATCAGAAAAATACTAAAGATAAAGGGGTCGCCATCACCAAAGGGCAGAGATTAACGAAAAAAGGCAAAAACGAGACTGCAGAAACGTGAACAAATACCAACACAAATACTACAAAGCACTAGTAAAGTAGCCACAGATGTAATGCTGCCCTAATTTCCCTGACTAATCACACAAGTGAGCAATTTTCCCTGACTTTCCATGTCTGTAGCAACCCTGTAAATTTCTTGACGAGCCCAGCGCATTTGCTAAATTAAAATTCTGGGAAAACCAACACGCAAATTATATAATAAGGATTACTTCTGCCCACTCCAGCAGAAGCAGCCAGGTTATTCTCTTACCATTTAGTATCCTGGCCACCCTCCACAGACGGAGAATGATAATCAGTCCAGTCCCGTTCAAGGCGTCGTGATGCTCTCGGAAAGCTATGTCTAAGGCAAAGGATGTCAAAACTACCAGGGCGTCAAAGATTTCCAATTTGCGGCGAAACAAGTCCACGCGGAAGGCGTAAATCTTGACGATGATTTCGGCGATGAAGAGGGACAGAACGCTGATGCTAATCGCGTGGATAATCTAGCAAAATTTAAGAAAACAATGCGCCGATTACGTTAAATCTATATACGACACCCGTGACGTTGTACGCTTCCTGCGCTACGGGAATAAAACCGACAAGGATGTTAAGAAAACTTAAATTGCTACCGATAATTAAGGCCGTTTTACCTTAGTGGCTTTCGATTCTTCCTCGTGGAGTTCCAGTATCTGGATATCGATGAGTAATTCCGAGATGACGAGTAAGCAATCGAACATAACCAGAGACACCACAATCAGCTGAAAGTAAAACCGAGATATATATATATATATATATATTATTAAATAATTACGGAAGTTCCTCGATTTACGTTGATTCGGATCATTTTGCACTTGGACAGTAATGCTTCGCAACATTTCAATCTGGCTTTGTTCGACGTAGAAATTCAACTACGCCCTACTGAAATTTCAGAGCAAGACAGAAAAATCGGCACCACTCGGGTGAACTGAAAGTTATGAAACGTTTATTATCAATTATGTTCCACGAGAAATTAATATCCTATAATCGATACAGTAGAACCTGCCTAAAATAATCCTGCGTAGAATTTTTGATAAGTTTTATTGGTCCCATTTGATTTTATAAGATAAAAATGAAAGGGGAACGCAGGGAAATTAAACTTTGCTCTTGATACTCAATAACTACTGACTCATCTATGCATTTACAGTGGACTCTCTCTGTCTGAACACTCTCTAATGTGAACACCCCGGAATTATGAACACATTTCGGTGGTCCTGGGAAACATTGGATGAACTCCCTGTATTCTGAATACCCTCTAATCTGATCACCTCAGTATTATGAACGCTACATTTTGGTCCCCATTGTACCTTTACCTCTCTCCCTAAACTGAACCGTGCAATCAGAATTAGGGGAATTCCCCTAGCGTGGAAATGTGATGGCTTTACCTGTCTTGAGGCTAGATCCACGCCAAGGAAAATAGACTTTAGCCTCAGCAGTTATTCTCATCCAA
>JAQGCC010005619.1:0-11258 GCA_034698905.1 Xestoiulus laeticollis
GGTAGGGGGCGCTTATGTTCCCTTGTAACGTTAGGTAGGGGGCGCTTATGTTCCCTTGTAACGTTAGGTAGGGGGCGCTTATGTTCCCTTGTAACGTTAGGTAGGGGGCGTTTATGCTTTCTTGTAACGTTAGGTAGGGGGCGCTTATGTTCCCTTGTAACGTTAGGTGGGGGCGCCTATAGTATGTTCCCTTGTGACGTTAGGTAGGGGGCGCTTATGTCTCCGTGTTTCGGGACGGAGCTCCCTTTGTACGGGACAAATGCCAACACGGATTTTGTAGACACGGGCACATCGCCATATTTGCCCGAATTGACAAATGACCGTCCACACATTATGCATTGTATATAGGTCCGTCAATGCTCCGGGCGGGCGTACCTTCCACACATCGTCCTCCGTGGTCGCCCAACGGGTATGCGGCCGCACCATCAGAAGCAAGTTGGCAACCATGAAAATGTAAACCAGTCACTGCATCAGAGCGACTTCTTGGCTGAGATCATGCTTTCATGAAGTCCTGTGTCATACTATGTTTGCTGTTAGACTAAACTCCAACGCATGCTACAAACAATGTGTTCACATTCAAAAATACGAACACAATGCGCAAAAGTAGAAAAAAAAATGTCTGACCAACAATGTGTCAGACATGTTCAATAGCCGTACGTTAGGTGGCAGTACTAAACTACGATAGCCATGCCAGAAGTATTGATACAGGAAGTGCAATGCATGCAAGGACAGATTTCTGAAAGCATAAAATGGTGCAGTTCAAGCAAGCCAGAACGCTCCTAGTAGAGGGTTCAAGTATTTGGTCCAATCGCTCGCTTCAAATTACCTTGCTTCCAAGTGCCCTCTTAAGTGCCCATGAAAAACTAGTGTTCCTGATAGAATAAGAATATACCTAAACTTCTGCACGATCCAAAATATTCAAGCAACAGGGCTACTCAAATGACCTTTTACTTGAGCAGTTAAGCCACCTATGGTGCACATGCTCAGTAATATGGCAGCTCTGCTGAAAGTCCACATGTTGAGTGCCCTTTGTGAGTCAAATGCCAAAATCAAGCCTATTCTGTAGTTTCTACAAATTTCACCACCGTTCATAGCAGTTCTATCTTCCTTTTTTTGGGCACTTCCTCAACTGATTTACCAGTAGCTTGGTGTCTTAGCTTGGTGTGCACGTGCAGTTTTTTTTACCGGTAATAAGTTCCTTTCTCGTGCGAAATTTCACATATGCCAAAAACAGAGTTTCCGGCTGGAGCTGCCTATTAAATAACTATGGTGCCTACAAGCTTTCTTCGGTAGAATATTTACAAGACAATGCTTAGTGGTTATGCTTAGCTCCTTGATTTCGGGAGACCCGGGTTCAAACCCCGGTCGACTATCCTGGTTGTGGTTTTTCGTGGTTTCCCACAACCTCCCTTAATCGCCTGTATAGGCACGTAAAGGCGAATGCCGGGATAGTTCCCCAAAAATCGGCCACGACCGTATGCTCTTAATTCCCATTAAAAATTCTGGCACTTTGCCCCCTGCCACATGGCATACTACATGCTGACTGCAGGGTAAGGAATTGAATTGAAAACAAATCTGTCAAAGGCCAGTATGCTCACTCTTGTCGGTACCTTTGAAGTTTGGGTGGCAGAAAATGGCCGACTATTGCCGACGCGCTCGCAGCGCACCATAGTGGCGAAGTAGCGGAACATTCGAACTACGCATATACTGCGCATGCGTGACCCTATGATAGAATAGAATCAGTGATGGAATAGAATTTTCAAATAAGAGCGTGTGACGCTTTATTTTGCTACATGTATTTTACCAGAAGGTGGCGATATGAGCGCGTTGGCCATTTTCGGCCACCCAAGAAGTCATCTAGTGAGCGTACTGGTTCCTATACTGTGGCTCAACATCATGATGAATCTCACATAACGAGGTTTGTTTTCCGGCTCATAATGATGCTTTAGAAATTCTAACATATCTTATCACAAAACTGCTTACATTTTGCACGGGACATAGATGTAATTAATGTAATGGGGGTTAATTAACCAACCAAGCTGCGAGTGGCCATGGCAAATCAATGTGAGAGTGCGGTACTCTGACGTCACCACCTCGAGCAATTGCTTTCGTTTTTGTGCTAGGAAAACTGTTAGGAGGGTTCTAATTAGTGACGTAAGCCTCAAACAACTGTTCCGATTCCCGAGGCGCTCATTTTCAAAAAGTGTAAACATCGCTTCAGTGTCGTGTGCATCAGTCAAACAGCAGCGGCGCTCCCGAGCGGGCGATTCCGAAGCGCCCTCTAACAACAAAGGTTGGCTAAGTGAGGTAAACACACGCATGCAAAGTGCAAACATCGAAAAATGGGGAAGGGATGGTGGGGGAGTGGGGGGACGAAAAGAGCTATCTACCCCCCCCCCCCCCAGTCACCAATCAATAGGGCCCTTGCAGGCCCCGCCTAGCACGGCACTCGAGAGACGCTCGTGTGAACGGACGCAGCGGCCATTGATTCGGTGCTGGGACTACAACAGTCCCATCGAGATTCACGTCAAGACTTGCGTAAAAAATAGGAGAAGGCAAACACAATAGGGGGGGGGGAGTGTTGAAACGATGGGGGTGGGGGAGGGGATATGGGGCAAAACCATGATTCACGTTCGAACTCAGATCGATGAAAATGCCGAAAACAGACGCCAGGGGAGCTAGCTCAACGTTGCAATTCAAGAGGGTTTAAGAAAGATTTCAATCAAAAGATTTGGGGGGCCTTCTGAAAACTGTTCACAAACAAGAACGGCAGATGGAACATTTGAACACGACAGTTGCTGAGGGATTCAATGAGCATTATGCATATTATGTCATTCATAGCACAGAGCAGGATGGTCCAAACCTCTAGAGCCCAAACTATTTTTTGGCGGCCCTTCGAAACATTTAATAGAAACGAGTTTATTTTATAATTCAGGTTGTCTACCAATCTGTCATTTCAGAAATCCAGTACAATTCAAAACTTAAAATTCCAAGACAACTAGCTAAAATTTGCTTTTATTGCAATGAACAAGGTTCGAATTACAAAACAACGCATGCGCGAGTAAGTAGCGCCACATAGTGGCAAATAAAAATTAAAAACTTGTAGGAAAGAGGAAATGCTATGAAGATGGCATTTTCATTAATATTTCAAAACGTTACAATTTTAAAAAATTCACAATTATTTAGTACCATTATCTTAAACTTTCCAAAGTTTCATTTTGGTATCATAATTAGATCGCTAGATATTATTATTTAAAGGTTTATTTCTAATGTGGTTCTGTGTTAAAGTCGCGTTTCTATCCCTTACAAAAATTGTCCATTCAAAAGCATTACTTTTAAGAATTTTCATTTTTTCCACATTTTACTGGTTTAAGGTTACTAACTGGTGGTGCTTTGTTCTCTATGTACCAAAAGGAGACTTTTCCAGTACATTTCCAGGATTTCCAGTCTGGTAGACACCCTTCAATTTTATACAATTATAATACAATATTATGATATTGGAATTTAATTCAGTGTTTCTGTCAAGTCTTGCGACCTTCTATGCATGAAAAGTTGAACCACCCTGTTCCAGATCATTTTAGATTCCACTGCACAAGATGCTACACCGAAGAGTTTATCGGCAATTTACAGCTTGAGGCCAATGCCAATGACCTATTGAAAGAAGGCAATCAAAAACCCATGATGGATTCTTGCAAACTCAGATTTGACACCAGCATTGGATGTCCCATGCTTACTTTACAAATAACAAGTGATCAATTTCCATTCATTTCTTGTCATTTCTAAAATAATTGATTATAAACTCTTTAGAATACCACGTACATTAGTTTCAATGCAGCACATTCGTACGTGTGAAATTTCAGCCGTTTTCCTGAATAGTTCTTGTTCGCAAACAGAATGTCCGCTCACGATTTCTATCTTTGTCTGTACTCGGACAAATTTTTGGTTAAGAAGTGCAGATTAGACATGCAGGTTCTTCTTCGGCCAAATAAACTCACTATGTTGTTTTATACTACACGACACATCAGAAGCTATTCCGCTGTATCGCGTTGGAAAACGTGCAACCTGAGCTTTTTTGAGCCGAATTTCATTTTGTCCATGGCAGGATAAAACTCGTGAACGTACCTGTTATTTCAGAAAATAGAGAGATAAAGCTGCACGAGCGATTACGATACATTTATGATTAATGCGTCATCAACCGCAAACACGCATGCGTGGGTGCTAAAAGACGCATCGCAATTCGCTAAAAGACAATTTATGGCACGTACGATGCATAATCGTAAACGTATGGTAATCGATCGTGCAGCTTAATCTCGATATTAACAACGATTTTTTTGCGGCTTTTTTTCCGTCTAGAGACAATCCCACCAGGTGGCAACAGCAGCAGCACAAGAAATGCCGGTTTAATAATACTTTCAAAGGATGTCATAAATGGATCCCTCATTGTGTTTGCATAATGTACAAAGTCGCCAAGGGCAACATCATTTTATCTCAACTCGCTGATGAACATGTTATTGTCAATGACACCATATGAAACAAAAGCAAGAGATGAAAAGAGTACAGTAAAACCTGGTTAAAGTGACCACCTTCGTTATCTGTGTAGTGAGCACCATATACTTGTATATGTACAAGTACTTGTATTGTACATTATACAGTGACCGAATAACTAAAAAGGTTACCGAGTAATGAAATCTGAGTGTTGAAAGCGACACCTGGTGAAACTTGTCTCTATAGAATTTCAAGTATCATGGGCAAACGCTAATTATTTATCAAGGGATTTTCGTTAACTTTCATTTTAATGTCTAAGGCAATGTGCCCACCAAGATGGTGAGCATGTGGTGATATGGCGCGTTGCATGAGTTGATTCTATTAATTTACATGTACTCGCCTCGTGCCACAGCCATACGCTGTAATGTCACCATATCACCACATGCTCACCATCTTGGTGGGCACCATGTTTGTCTAAACATATGGCACCCACCAAGATAGCGACCATGTGGTGGTATGGCGACTTTGCAGTGGAAGGCATATGCACGAAGCGAGTATGTCCAAATTGATAGGATGGACTCATGCAACAAGCCAAACCACCACATGCTCACCATCTCGGTGGGCCCCTGGCTTAAACTGCAATAAAGCCGCCATATTGCAGCGAGTGACTACGGCGCTTCAATCCCCCACGTCATTCAGTTAACTATGTCAAATTCCCATGAAAATTGAGCGAAGTTCGCAATGGCCCAGTTTACAGTAACTTTGCCAATATTGGTATAAACATGTTTGTAATTATAGTTGCGTCCTAATTACTGTAATTCCTAGCCATCCGATCTCCTAGTGGGCGTTTGCGTGCTCGCCACACCCACCTCTCGACGTCACGCGATACATTCGTAAGGGGGCGGGGACAATAAATATTCAGGCACTATTTAAACAAGCAAGCACGCAAGGGTCCATGTACGCTTCCTACTTTTTTTTTGTGTGGCAGATACATCGTTGGTTAAAATGGGGGTAAAATGAGAAGATTGGGGGTGGACAACAATCGATAAATCTCAAAAATTTGCATTGTGAAATTCGGGACCTTTTTGCAGCATGTCCACTGTTGCAAACTTGCACCATCCCATTTCATTGTCCAACAAAGATAACAGATGACCCCTCGCGAATTCACAATGAAAGGTTAAAATGACTTATCGAATTCTTGTTCAAACGATGTCTGCAAGCAAAATAAAGGCCCCTTCCTTAAGTCAGGTCAAAACCAAAGCAAACATTGTTTGTGGAGCAAAGCAATATGTATCAAATTAATAATATCCATTTCTTGTGCATTACTTCACAAACACTGTTCACACGCAATATTTGCGCTGCAGAGGACCTTGAAGACCATCCATACAGAAATCCAAGAATGCTTAAGTACCTTGTTGTTTTGTGATCCAATATTAATAGAAACAATAAGCAGTCCTCGTATACCACCTTATTATTTTCCTCATGTCATAGGAATGCCATACTAAGCCCATGACATCCCATCAAGTCTAACGACTATATTTCATGCTACCTCATTTACAATTTAGTAAGGAAAGTGGTAATCCACATTTATACTTTGCTACTAAAAAACTAACAGAATGCATGGCCAACAACAGTTATTCCCAGAGGACATGGTCTTCCAACATTTTAAGATTTCAGAAACAAGCCTGGAGGCTATGGCAAATTTGCAATCCTTCAACTATCATTAATAAACTTCATATTTTAAAGGGGTATTAATTAGATAGCGCTCCGGTGACATTTTCTTAGCAATTACACACAAAAAACAATAGAGGGTGCTTGAGATTTTTGTATGGATTTCAGGAAGGCGCCTTAAGACAATTCTTTTTACTCCGGCATTGGGGGTATCTTAAGGTAAAAACAGCATAAAGCATGGAATAGCATAGCGCATGGCATTGAAATGCGGCGTTTTGATTGGGCAATAGGAAATTCCCGTCGTGGGGAAACCAATCGAAACGCTGTACTTCAAAGCCATGCCATTCTCCATGCTCTACCCTGTTTTACCCTAAGGCTATAAAGGACAGCGTGGGGGAAGGAAATAGCATGAAGCATGGCATGATCTGAAATGAAGCATTCCTATTGGGCAATCTGAAATTCCCGCCTTCAGGAAACCAATCGAACGCTGCATTTCAGACCATGCCATGCAACCATGCTCCACGCTGTTATTAGGCACAACATGAAGACATTATCTTTTATGCAGCGTTCCTATTGGTTACCCGCTTCAGATCACGTCATGCCTCATGCTATTTCATTCCCCCAAACTGTTCTTACCCTTAGTCACATGCGTTTGGCGATCGCGCAATAAGGCGAAAAATGGGAAGATCCCTTCTCAAAGAGTTCAAACACCACCTAGTGGATATCTGGGAGCTGGTCTGTTCTCCAAATGCCGCATCAAGTGCCAGTAAACAAACCCTAACTATATTCGCAACGAATATGTCTCGGGTATGAGCCTCAAATTTACTTGTTTTTTTTTTTTTATAAAATAAAAGTGAGAGGAAATGAGGCAAAATTATAAAGCCACACATAAAAACCCTACAAAATCAGCAAAATCGAACGCAAAACGATGAAAACTTACCGGTGACTTTATCTCGTATCAATTTACAAGATTCCACCTCTCCAATACTGGAGAACAAACTCCGGATTTCCTCCTGAGTCATCGTCTGTGGCAAATAATTTACGATCAGATTCGTTTTACTGTCCTCCATGTTTCCCGTCTGTGACGAATTGTGTAATGTGCCGTTCTGCTGCGGCTGTGTATCCATTCCATTCATGATTGACAAATACTGAAACGAAATGAGAGGATGGAATACTGTTAATTACATGTTTACCAAACCATGGATTGTCGGGATTTTGAGCATGCTTTCAATCTACAAGAATGCCTTAAAATCTGTTTACCCATGGATTTGTAATACAAACGTCAAGAGTGTATAGAAATACAAACTGACAAATTCATGAATAGGACTAATGTGAACTAGTTTGATACCTATAAAAGGCAGTAGCAAGCATGTGAATTGATTCTCGAATGCTTCAACATGTTTAAGACCTGGGAATAGTTCACCCGGTTGGGACCGAACCATAGGGCGTGCAATTTGGAGGGATTGGTTATATCAAGATTCAGCTAGTGATGACTGCACACAGGTATACATGTACGGGCAAAATTGTATTTTAAAGAATCAGATATTACCATAATTAAGATGCACAAAGAAATATGTTGCATTTTTAATTGCTTTGGCGTATGCTCTTCGCAGGTAAAATCGTGATTCTGTCCCAGGAAACGAGTGTACAAGTCGCGTTTCGCAGGTAACACGCTATATAAAGGTAAGTTTGTTCCATAAAATCGATCGTACCGACTGTTAGGGTGCGTTATTTCCAGGTAACAAGCTATATGGAGAGCCCTTATTCACAGGTTTCCCTGTACGCGAATTTGCGACTTCTTCAGATAGGAGTTTAAAATCACTGCCCAGTGTAGATGATCTCCCAATTGCTCTCTGCACGTTAAAGACCCCTAACTTGGAAATCCCTTATTGTTGGAAAAAAAAATAGGCGATGGAGGCCCATTCCATGCCGTTGCTGTTTAGCCCTCGTATTGCAGAAATAAGCCAACGTAAAAAATCACCAAACAAACAAACCAACGAATTAGATTCATGACGTCATTCCAGATTTCGCCATATCACAAATCGCTCACCAATAATACGAATCAAAGGAAAATCAACAACTTTTTTCAGAAGTAATTAATGGTGGCCGATGAAACCGCAGGAAGAAAAAAAAAAAAAAAAACCAAGCTGCTTTTATAGCAATTAGCCACAATGACGCAAAGATTCAGTTTGCCAAAGAAAAAAAAAAGATGGCGGAGAAACAGTCACGTGTCTCGTTATTATTTCCCTTGGAAAACGTCGCAAATCCGCTTCTGTCGCATTTTCGTTTATAAAGTGACAGGCGCTGAGGGACCTCATTAAAAACTGCGTTTGCAAAGTGACATGAACATTGAAATCATAAGGGTGGGAGGCAAAACGCGTCGGCGGCGCTCGCACTCTCAGCCGTCGGCGCATGCGCTCCACAGGGCATTATCGCAATCGGGTCCGTCGAAAAAGGAAAAAAAAATGCCGAAGATCGTTAGCGCTAACTTATTCTGGCATCAGGTTGAGCCACGGCGCATGCGCCTATCGCACACTCGCATAAAGGTTATTATGATAATAATACAGAGGACAAGCGCAAGAGTGCCCTATTCTCTCATCCACCCGTCCATCCATCCATCCTCGCAGCCATACTTAGTAATAACTTGGCTAAATTGAATGCTACGTTAAACTAATATGTACTTTGCAGTGGAAGAAATAAAATGGGGCCGCACACGCATTTTTCCACGACTTGCTACTTCTTCCACATTATGCTATAACAATATGACGAAAGGCGGGTTTTGAAGAGCGCCATTGGGAAAAGAAAAAAAAAGGGAATGACCTTATTTTTAGGAATGCCCGATGACATTTTTCAAAAATGTGTTTGAAGTGTCGTTATGCTTTTGTTCGAGCATCTTGGGAGATCTTTCACAAAAAAAGTGCTCTAGTTGTTGGGGCCATTTTGAAAAGCTGCCAACATCCATTTCGTATTTGACCTAAGACCAATCTGAAAACCGGTGTGGGAGCGCCATGTGTGCAGATATAGTCGTCATAGACCTTCAAAACCCTAGCATTATAAAGTGGTCAGTAAATTTGTTTCAAATAATTCAAGTTTGATCAAAATATTTGTGCAAATTTCAGTTTTCCATTGCCTCCTTCTTAATACATGTTCCCCTGCAATATCAGAGTACAGCAGTGCCACATTATATTTACAGATTACAATGACAATAACCAATTTTCAAGAGGGAAGTGGGGGAAATCAGAGCTTTGTCGTCATATTTGAAGGGGATCTGACTTGTTGTGACATGGAGGAAGGTCAAAAATCTTCCAAAATTGCGTTACGTCATTTATGGAAAGCCCCAAATATGAATACAAGGCAATACACTGATGGTACAAATAATTAAACCTTATTCCAATAATAAAAGCGGCTATCTTTGGTTATTCTGCAGTACATCAGTAATTAATGAAATTTTGGAAAATTTCACAGAATGTATGGTACAACTGCAAATAAAACCAAGCCACATTTCAGTGCTAAAAAGAACGCATTTAGATTAAGACTTAACTTCACAGTGAAAATTATAACCACGCAATACACAAATGTATTTTTTTTAAAGAAAACAATAAGAATCTAAAAAATTAAAATTAAAAATAACGTTTAAAACAGTATTTTTGAAATGAGATATTCCGAACTGAACGCCAAAATGGTAAAATAACCAAATATCATCCTCTAGTAATTATTACAGAAAGCAATAACGGGCATAAACTCAATAATTATTATAATTGGATAGGAAACAATGTCCCTAGCTTGTAATTATAAGCAAAGCTGTCCATGTTGAAATTATAATAAGTACGGTGGTGAATGAAAACTTAATTTAGCATCGAATTTCTACAAATGATTAATACACCGCTTATCTTCGGGGGAAAACAGCGTCCTAAACCGTAGTGACACCAAGGTCGGTGCCCTATAGAGGTCGCTGCACCACACCGAGCAACCAATCAGCGATTGACATCACAAAAGCGTTCAATATACCGTCATTGATTCAAGGGCAAATGGCCCTCTGCAGTCATTATGAAAGGATTTGTAGATGGTGAAGAAAAGAAACTCCTTTTGGAAAAAAGATACGACGAATGAAAACGATCTGCACCTGCCCATGCTCAAGACTAGTTAAGAAAGAAAAAATGCCAATCTGTCAACGAACAAATTGCTTCGCATAGTTAAGAGGGTAACAAGGAAGACGGTAACGCGAAACAAAACTAAGACATAAGTGAGAGCTTTATAAAAAAAAAAATAAGAAAAAAACAGTGGTGAAAATAGCCAAGGCGACAAAGCGTGACAATGAAAACAGGATACAAGATGGTATAAGTAAAACATATCCTCATGAGAAGCCTGCATTCTGTAGTAGCACAAAACTTAAACCATCTCAGGTTTATCTTTAGCCTACACCGTACATTTTTTTGCTAAAAGGGAAACAGTGCTTTCTTTCATGTTGGGTGTATCTGTGCAAGCAGCCATGCGAAAAACAAGATGGCCGTCGTTATGAGGGTGTTTTCATTGCTCCAGTTAGAAAACGACACAAGGTTATTCAAACTTTCCTGGATCTGAAGACGTCAATTCATACAGCGGTCGCCCATGAGAGAATTTTGGTGGTCCGTTGAGTAATTTAAATAAAAAGTGAAACCTGCTAATAAGAGCCCCTTATATAGCGTACTACCTGGGAGTAGCGCACCCTCGTTGTGGGCACGGATAGATTTTATAGAACAAACTACCTCTAAATAGCGTATTCCCTACGAAACGCGATATGCACACTGGTTTCTTGGGACAAAATCACGATTTAAATTGCGAAGAGCGTACGCCAAAGCATTCTACAATGAAATTTCACCCACTGGGAAATCCCAAAATGAGGGCGATAAATGCCAAATCAAATACATTAACATAGTGAATTCATGTTTACCATTTAGAAAAGGTATTTAGATTCATGCATGTACACCCAATATAAAGTAAAAATAACTACATCTATATAATGTAGATGCAGTTGTAAACGAGCGCATATTTGTTTTCTATATGTATTTTTCGGTTTTGTTTATGTTAAAAACCATCTAAAATTGCAACATATATATATTTGT